>CM060950.1:314512650-314565150 GCA_030765055.1 Mantis religiosa
TGTGCTGAATAACTGATTTTATTTCCATTTTTAACATTTGAACCTAGTAGATTGTAATTTACTTTTCACTTAGAGTTAAATGGCATGATACAATAAAACCAATTGAAAAGCAAAATCAAAATATGTGTGTATGTTTGTATGTGCCTGGTAACAGTATGGTTTAAAAACTAAAGGTTGTGAAATATAAAACTTGGTACTTAATTTCAGTATCTTCCTAACATACGGCATGAAGCTTTACAATAAAACCCCTTTAATTGTAAGAATGTTACATATATTTTTTGAAAATGTAAGATTTCTCATTTATGACACTAAGAATGTTGATTATTTAAAGGTATTTTTGTAAAAACTAAAACATATGCACTTGAATTTTCTGGGGTGAACCCCTTGAAGTATTCGGAAATATGCATGTATTACTGGTAAACAATAACAGAATAACACAGTGTCTCATACATTAGAAGGCGCATAATTTATGTTCTGGGTAAGTATTGTGTAGTTAACTTCTTCTTCCTCTTAAATCTTAGACTTTGAAGCCGTTCCGGCATATATTCAATTTAGTCTTTCTGTTTCTGGACACCGTATTAATTGATTTGTATTTGAATACTTATTTTGTGATTCTGTCTTCAGTACTGCTTTCTATGTGTTACAACAACTGTCATTTGATACTGTTCATTTTCTCCTGTAACTTACTGTGTTTTATTCTGTTTATTTTTGAGTGATGAATATTTCACCTTTTAATGTATATACTAATATCATTCTAAACAGTTACATTCCAGAAATGAACGTAGCCTTTTAGGTCAATTTGGTACATTATTTTAAAAATTACTTTTAAATGCCTGATAGTTTACCGAGAGTCAGTTGGAAACCTCAATATCATAATGACGTGTTGGCATTTTATATCAGTTGGTCAGAGCAGCGGCACTATAAACCAGATATCCGTGGTTCAAGTCTACGTTTCAGCAATCAGTGTTTCAAGTTTGATTCTATCTTTACAGTTTTAGAATATACATGGTGTGAGTGAAATAACTAGAATGACGAAGCTTATATATAAATGACTGATTGAATAGCAATAATTGTGTCCTCCACTGCTATCATCCACCCAAGCTATTATCTAGATCGTAACGAGAAGCGATGGTGTTAGAACACCGTTGTTCCATCTTGGGACTTCTGGTGAACGACGAAGAGCAGAGCAGTGTTAGGTCTCAAGAGATGCACTTGAGGTTGATACCCAGAGTGCCCACCTGGGGATAAAGTGTAGGTTATAACGTTATCCTTCGGGATTCAAGACGAAGGTATGTAGTTAGAGGCATATACCTACCATTCGATAGTGTACGCTACATGTGTGTTAAACTGTATATAATTTAAGTGCTTGTCAGCATTTAATTATGTAGTTTAATTCTAAGCATTAACGTTTAATTTGCTCTATACATAATACGCTTATAGCTTAGGCGGAATGCTAGATGTAATATAATGACCTCGTTGAAATATTTTATAGGGATAAATTATTTTATAAATACTCTTACATTGTATTTCAGTTCTGCCGATTATCGATTCCGATTGTCACGTAGGTATAACATGCATCTCTGTGCTGAAAAGCTGGATTTATTTTTATCTTGAACATATCAAATTGGTTGATTGTAATTTATTTTTCACTTCGAAGTAAATGACATAGTAAACAATAAACCAAACTAAAAGCAAACCATGTTCTCTAACCATTACCATTTCAGAGATGTGACCCAATAATGCACTATTTTTGGCAGTAGTGAAAGATGTAATGAAACTATTTATGTAAATGTTTATCTCTATAAACATGAATTAGATACAAAATAATGTTTTATAACAGTAGTGTGCGGAATAATATGTAGACAAAGTCATATGAATGCATTACCTAAAACTGTAGAAGAAATGTTTTTCTAAAAGTTTAAATTAGTGATTGGAGCTAAACCATATGGAGATCAAGTGCCATGTACAAAACATAATGGGTATAAGACTGAAAGAACTTAGATACTTGGGGAAAACAAAATTAACTGATGGGAAAACGATCAGAGGACGACGGATCAAGCGTCAATCAGCTAAATGAATATTATAAGAAGTCTATCAGAGAAAATTCAAATAACTTTAAGGGCATGACTAGAGCAGTGTAGGCTACCTACTTTCACAAACCTTCCATTATATCAAATCACTACAAAAATTCTACTCTGTGAAATGATGCAGATATAAGTAAGCAGAAACTGGTGGTAAACTGCATGAATATCCTCTTAAGAATTCCATACCTCAAGCAGTAATTTTGACATTGCAGCCTATTTATGTAGGTCTGGCTATTCCACAATTACTGAAAAAGTGTCTCATAGGGAAAATGAAAATGTGACTGAATCTTTTAATAGTGCAGTTTTGTCCCGAGTAACTAAAAAGATTTCTGTTGAGCTAAAAGTTATTTATCGTGGTACAAATGATGTTATGAAATTCAATGAAAGAAATGTTGGTAGAATGAGTGTACTGAGTGAAATGAGAATGGCTATGGAGTATAATACCAGAAATATTCTAAAAGAGCTCAATGCGACAAGGGAATATAAGGCAGAACATATGGCGCAGGAGGCTAATTCACTAATAAGAAGAAAAACAAGCTATATCCAAGTGATGACACAGAGGACTATGAAGCTGGGGAATTTTGAGATATTCTGTACACCATAAGGGGACAATTTTTTACATTTTGTGTTTGAAAGCAATTTCTGAAAGAGTAAAATTTTCTATACAAATGCCCCATTATATCAAAGGCTAATGGACACTAAGGTCTGAAATTTTTACCACACATTTGCATTCAAAATAGCTTTGTTTTAATGAAAACGTTTTTATCTACATTAATTACTTAGATTTTTAAAGTTAAAAACCTGCATTACTTGATAAATTTTAAGAGCTTTATGTAAAAGATCATAGCACTCCATCTAATGAGCAGAAGTTGTTTATTTCTCATCAATCAACTGTAAAGATGTTGTTGAATAAACTTTAAACATTTTAACTCATTACACTAAATAGTTGCAGAGGTAATGGGTCAAACATTAACATTGGCAAGACTCCCCTTAAGAGTTCTTGGAAATTGTCGGAGAGCCCATGGTCTGCCGAGGTTGATGATAACCCATAACGTTTATGTAAGATGCTGAGATGGTAATACGCACGGCGAAGCACTCCAGAGAAGATGGTCTGACAGCGTACGACGTTGCAGGGATGGTGCATTGGCACTGTCGGTCGTTAAATTGTAACGCATCGTTGTAGAGGGGTAGGTATATTGAGAGGTCTGTGCTGACGACGGCAGGGTAAACAATAGAGACCTGGAGGTCGCAAGCCCGGCTGTGTACACAAAATGACCAGTCCTTTCCTGGGGGAGATCGCTTTGATTAAATGTGGACAACAAGGGACCGATATCCACCCACGTCATAAAGAGAAGAGAGGCTGTTCCCTTACGTAATTCTGTTTTATCAGCGTCATCAGCTGTCTTTCCTGCACGTGGCTGCATACTGTGTCTCAAACTCCGGAACGGGTACCTTCCATGTAACATTTGAAGTAACTTATTATAACAAGGGATTACCTCACAATATTTTTTGCGGATGCACGAATCAGTCATATTTGCACAGATCTTTCATTCAGTGTACCTCGAAGTTTTATTTCTGGGTGTTCCATTCACATAACTTTCTTTACTAATTCGTTAAAGTCTCATTAGGGGTAGTGATATTTAGAATTTTAAAATCAGCAATTTAGCATTTTGACTTTTACATTTAGCATTTTATAGCATTTATATATATTATCAATTTAACATTTTATAGCATTTTGTAGAAAAGGTTTAATTTGAGTTAATCTTTTTAAATGATGAGTATTAATATTATTTATATGAAATTTAAAACACATTTATGGAGGTTTATTAATGACACTGAGTTAAAGGTTTATAAATTGTTAATTTATTTTACATTAATATAGGTTAAAGCAATACACAGAAATGTAGAACAAGCTGATACAGACTAAAGCATACTGCATAACACAAAAGAGATACATCCACACTTATGTAAACTTAGCACAATAAAAAGAAAATGCACAAAATTAGCCTACGCCATAACTCATAAGTTTATTATTCATTAACGCTGTTGAATGAAAGCAGCGAACACATTTCAAAATTTTCTTCTGTCATTTGAGTCCTCCTGTCACTAAAAATCAAATGAAATTTACTGAAATATCTTTAAGCATTTACGCGTGTTATGAATACGTATGAAGAGTTGCTGTTTAACAAATTTTCATCCAAAGTTTGAAAAAAAATTCAAATGCATTTAAATACCTGTTCACATATTCTGAAGATTTAAACCAAAAATTCCAACGTGTGAGCACGGGAAAAGGAAATACTACAACTGAAAGGTTTGGGTAAATTTCTGCAAGAAATTTCATATACTAATCACTTTTCATGTTTCTTGAATGCAAGAAAGCCATTTTTAGTTTTGACACGAAATGGTTAAGTTGCGACATTACCTTTTTGTTTTCAAATCACCAACTGGGTTCAGCTTGTGTGCAAAACAATGAGAGTGCAAGAGATGGTCAGTAGTTTGCAGTACTCCAAAATGTGTCCCCATGTAACGAGCTGAATCTGATACCATCCCCAGTACATTTTCGTGTGAGATGTCATGCTTCCAAAGCTCTATCATTGCTCTGCTACAAGTGGTGTCATTTTCTTTATCAAGAAAGCTACAAATATCTTGAAATACTTCCTGGTTTGCCTGGCCACACATTGTTCGGAATAAAACCGTAAAAACACATCTTCCCTGAAATTCCGAAGTCTCGTCTGCAACTACAGTAATGGGGTTTCCTTGCAGAAAGTTCTTTATTTCAGCCATCATTGCTTCTCCACAGCGAGGTACATATTCACGTCTCAGTGTATTTTCCGTGGACAGAATTCCGGAGCCTGGCGCATACCTGAACGCAAAATTGATTTAAATGAGATAAAAGAACTCCTTTAGGTTCTAATATGCTACAAAATTAAGATTACTGCCCTTATTACTTTTGGGTAATTTTACACCCCTAAATTGAATTAAATATTTAGATTGTTTAATTGTATTAATTTTTGGCTCAGTAAAGTTAAAATACAGAAACATCCTCGTTAATTTCATGGCATATGACTGTAGATAAAGGAACTTACTTTGACAAGTACTCCCGAAAAGCTGGATGGTCCACTTTCTGAAGAGGGATGTTCGTCTTCAAAAACATCTTCATTGTGTCTTCAACAAAAGCACCTTTTTTCAGATTTTGCATTCTTCAGTTTTTTATGCATCATTTGAATTGTGGCTTGCCATTTTACTCCTTGTTCTTCCTCTTATGATTTATTGTGGAAATTTTATTTGGCACTGACCAAAAAATGCATTACTAAAGCTTTGGCTTCTAGAGGCTATACCAAAGCATGGTATCTACCGATTATATTCCTTTTAACTTTAGTCCTTTATGCTTTTACAAAACAGGGTTCTGTAGATAAATTTTCTTTCTAATTAATCTAAATTAATAATAAACCTAATGCTGCTGACTTCTAGCAGCTTACAATATAAATCTAACCTATTCAGCAAGCATCTGCCTAAAAAATAAAAAGTTATTTTCGTTCTTTAATAAGATTGCTGACCTAACCTAAATTGAGTTTATCTTTCTTCCCGTTGATCACGAGTTGTTCCATTCTACATCTGCCAGCCTCTATCCTTCCATGGGTGTCCAAAGTTGTCATCATAGGTTGATCATCACGGGATCCTCCTGGTCCTGAAGTAGGTTGTCATCTGAGTGTAGAAACGACTGCTCCTCCACTAGGCCATTCAGTTACTATTCCGCCTCAATCTTTCTGATCTCCTCGGTTGTTGGTGATCCACTTATCGCATTTATAATGTATGTTGTCCTCAGTATCCAAAGTTGTCATCGTCGGTTGATCATTACGGTATCCTTCTGGTTCTGAAGTGGGTTAGGTAGAATCGACTGCTCCTCCACTAGTCCATTCGATTAACATTCTGCCTCAATATTTCTGACATCCTCAGTGGTTGGTGATCCACTTGTCCTATTAATAATCTATATTATCCTCTTTGCTTTTCTTCTAGGTATTGTTCCAGCCCTAGTCTTGATACCTTATCTGCAAGTTCCTCTAAGATTTCACAATGTTCTTTCTTTTTAAGGATATCATCTAATAGTTTCCCTTCTAAAAGTTGCCTTTGTTCACTAAGTTGATATTCATGTTTTTCTTTGTATTCAAACAGTACACGTTCCGGAATATCCTGAAGTTCACAAATACCACAATTATCCGTTTCCTCCTAATTATTTTCATAAAATACGTACCACATGGTCCATTTCCTGATAAAAAATGTATTAATCCTTGTTTTGGATATAGATGTTTCATTCTAAGACGTTGACGTATGTTCGGAAAAAGTTGGTGTACTCTTCTTCCTACTTCAGTATCACTCCATTCATCCTGCCAGTCACCCAGAAGTTTCACATTAATCTCCTGTTTATTTGCACATCTTTTTCAATCACCTCTTCTATCTTATCATATTAGCTTTCTTAAACTAATAGATGGCTGATCTTCTGCTGATTATTAAATCTATAGGCCAAATTCCTAATATTACTAAAAGGGCCATTGCTACTGTTGTTCCAGTTGCTGCTGTAGATCTTAACAAAAATTGTCGCTGAAATCGCTTCACTAACTTAATATTTTTCTGTATTAGCAAACGATGAGCCCAAACAGCCGCACCATATCGCATAATTCCTATCATTATGCTGGTATGATATATCCTCACAGTTTCCAAAGATAATTTGAAGTTCTTAGTGGTCAAAGTTTCCGGCTTCATCATAACACTACTTGCTCGATCTGATATCTTCTTAATATCAATATAAAAATTAAGTTTTTCATCTATTTGAAATCCTAGGTAGCGAAGGTGTGTCTCTCTTTTGATGTTTAGACCAAATATCTTCATAGTTAAATTTTCTCTTTAACTGTCCTTTAAAGATAGTGTATGCAGACTTCGCCGGTGATATTTCCAGTTTATCACGTTACACAATGCTTCTAGTTTCTCTAATATAACTTTATCTTTACTTTCTATTTCTACCCTGTTATTTGCCTGAAAAAGTAAAATAATGTCATCCGCATAGGTTATCAAATCTTTAGTCTCTTGTAGATCCAATAATTAATATAGGAGAGGCTCTAATAAAATTTCCCAGAATAAGGACCCAAAAGTAGACCTTTGAGGGCATCCTTTTGTAATATCTCTTATTAACCTACAATTATTACTGCTGAGATAAACACGTCGATGTTTACAATAATTCCTTATTATATTTACTAAAGTAGCAGGATATGCTTTGTTTCGAAACACTCCAAAAAGCTCAGGCCACCAAGCATTGTCGAACGCGCCTGCGATGTCTATGAATATACTTATACGTATTTCTTCTCTGCATTTCTTACATTCAGCATCATATCATTTAATGCATCCTCAGTTGACTTTCCCTTTCGGAAGCCATATTTTTTGGCATTCATTCCTAGCATTACCCTATACTCATTTATTCTTTTCTAGATAAAAAAATGAAATGTGTAGTATTTAACGCCCGCTTTTACTACATACGGCACCGCAGGCGATTTTTTCTAGATAAGCTTCTCTTTGATTTTTCCTAACACGTTCAATAAACAAATTCGACCTAATGACTTACATTTTGCAGGATCAGTGTCCTTCGCTTTTTTAAATATTGTCACATCTGTTTCTTTCCAACAACATGGAATTTTCCTTTGAATGAAACATTCATTAAGAAGACCTGTCAAATATGATGTTATTTGAAATTCCAATTTCTGTATAACTTCCACTGGCATACGATCTGGTTCAGGTGCTTTTCTCTTGTTCAAACTCCGTATAGTTAAACGGGCCTCAGACTCATCAAACGCATATATGATATTATTATTGTTATAGTAGCTGGCATATATGCCTCTTTTCTGTCTATGTTCATCAGCTTCATTATCTTCATTATCTGCAGGTAGTAATTTTGACAATAGAAAATTAATAGATTCTATCTATGTGTGTATACTGAAAATGTCCTTTTTCCAAAGTCAAAATTACATCTGGAGCTCCAATATTTTCCATTATGATTTTATAAGGAGCACCCCAAATATTATCATTCAAATTATGCTCTTTGTATGTTTCCCATGATTTAATTCTAGTTTTTTAAATCTATTCTTTATAATGTGCTTTGAGATGACTGTATATTTCCAAATTTCTTTCCTCTTCTAGCGCAATTATACTACACTGATATAATCTCCTAGCTTTTCTCACTCTACTTCACAGTTTCTGAAGTTTCTCATTCCAAACGTTATACCTGTGATCTCTTTTAATTCTAATATTTTTCATGGATATGTCCCCTGGTCTATATTCCTAAATCCCTCTTGGTACATCGGTAACTCAAAGCCCATTGCTAACTTATTCCAATCCGCATCTTTAATTGCATACCTCATTGGTCGTCTATAAGTCCAAATTGGTTCATTACTTTCCACAATTCTAAAGTCAAAATAGATTAGATTAGATTATGGTCACTCAACGTAAGCTGTTGACCAACCTTCCAATTATGAATCTTATCATTTATGTATCCTTTGGTCAGAGTTAAATCTATATTTTCTTATGCTCCTGCTCTGCCTTCTTAAGTGAAAGGATTATTTGGTTGATTCTGAATCACTAATTGATAGCTAGCTATCAAGTCTTGCATTTCCAATCCTCTGTCATTTGTATATTTACTCCAACACCACGAAGATTTCTCGTTTGCATCCATTGTTAGTAAAGCTGCGTTATGAGTATAGGTATTTAAGACACTCCTGGTTTTATTTAGACGTATTTCAATATTATCCATATCCTGATAGTATTGATTACATAGTATGATAATTCTGCCTGTATATTGTAATTCAACACAGTTTATGCACTCATCACACAATTGAGTAATTCACAGTATTTGAATCTCTTTATTCATAATAGTTATGGCAGCCATGGGTCGTATTCCAATCATGACAATCTTCGCTACTACTGGCATGTGTATTAACCGTCCATCCAAGGTATATGGCTCCCAGATACATAATATATTGAAACGCATCTCTTCTATCAATTGCCTAAGTTCTAGCATCACTGTTTTACTGCGCTGAGCATTTAATTATCCAAATCGAAGTATATATGTATTGTTCCTATCCATAGTCACTTCATACACCTTGCTACTACAATGAAGTACTTTACCGCAATTGATTGAAATCCTATATAAACCCTTTCTTTTTGCACCAAGCTTTTTCTCAGATCCGATGTGACTTCAATTACTAAATTTACATGAGTTCAATTTCTAGGTCCAGTTTTAAATCTTATTTGTAGCTTTTTATCAAAATCCTCCCATGACATAACATTTCAAAGTTTTGCAGGTAAATATTTTGCTTAATTTCACCCTGTTTCATTTCTTAAAATGTCATAGAGAATCATTACAGGATATCTCTTACGCTGAGGTTCTATCTTCAGATCTTCTCCTTGCAAACTGGCACAATTTATAATTTTATCCATATCTTCCTTCGTTTCCACTTCAAGAATTAGATTTCTCTGTGTCGTTTTAATTGCTATTCTTATCTTTTCTTTCACTTAATTCAAATATTTTGTAACCATTTCTTGGATTTCTTTCATACTTTGTCCTTTGTCTGACGAGATGAAAACTGTATGTTTCACATTTTCAAGAGTATTTTTTAATCTTCCTAGTCCCCTCACTTACTTTGAGAGTAGTTTCTATTTGTGCATATGATATTATAGTTGTTGATTAGATTCCTCCTTCCTAAGCTTGATCTCAGCTTTTAGCTGGATATTTTCTAGACGGACATTATCGTATAACTTTGTTATTTCAGCCAATAAATTGTACAATTTTTTCTTTTTACCAATAGATAATGTTTTATCAGAGGCCACTACAGTATTAATATCTGCCATAATATATGTAACACCCCAATCCATTTCACCACCATCAGTAGCTCTATCAACATTGTTTTTATCCATGGTTCCATTCTGTTTAACAACTCTAGTAGGCGATCTAGACAAGGATTGTCTACCTCTAAATGGGTCCAATCCCACTTCTTCTTCCACACATTGTATTTTTCTTTTTGAGTTCCCCTCTTTTCCTTCCACATCTTTTACTGCTCCTCTCTGCCAGTGGGTCTCTCAAGAAGCTACCATTGCCCAGGGTGGATGACGTGGACGTGGGAGCTCCAACAAATGTTGATTGAACCTCGAGAGCGACACCGCTACGCCGAGGTTCAGGTCCCTTACGGGCTGGAAGAGAGCCTCTTTTTATCAACACTTGGGGTCCCGCCCCCTTTGGCACTAACAAGCCCCCTCTTTAGACATACTTGCCTAAAATATCCTTCTTTTGCCAATCCAGACGCTGATTGCAGAACTTCCATATTAAAATATCGCCGTCAATAATATAAAAACGTCTATATTTATAATATAATTCTCTGCCCGCTCTTTAATATTTTCGCTCTATCCATCTTCGCACTTATTAATGTGACCTACACATATGAATAATGAAAGCTGGGACAGAACAATGAAAATCGCTACTTTGGCTACTGAGAACTCCAACGCTAATTAACATGTGTTTATCACTGCCTTAAAATCAAGATTTCTAAAAGTTTTCAGAGACAACCCGTTAACTGGGTTGTGAAGATAGATTTATGACAGTCATTAAGCGTGGTTGGAGGGGTATCTTTTGTAAACCTACTGAACTCGCTTGAGTACCAAACATACCTCATATGGGAAATGGTGGAACAATAGGCTTATTATGCAGGAAGATGTTGCTTTCCACATTCAATAAGAGTGTTCACTTACTTTATACCCTTCTAAACATGCAAAGGTTGTACAGATTCTTCAGTTAAAGTTTACAGAAGAAAAAGCATTAGTAAAAAGATTACTTGGGAAAATCTTCGATTTCGCATTTATATCGCACTTTGAGTCAATTTCGCACTTAATCGCGCTATATCGCAATTGCGAAAAATCACCACCGCTACCTATTATTCTTAAAAAAAAGCCTGTTTCCCTAAGCGCATCACTGACTTTCTATACTCTTGAACAAACTATTCTTACTAACGCTCCTTCACTTATTTACTTCATCTTAATCAGACAAATGTTTGCAGAAATTATATTTTTGTTAATTTTCCTGTAGGTACAAAGGAATATGGAATATAATAAGCTTTTACCTATAAGAGCTGCTCGTTATGTGACGGCGTTCAATTTCCGTTCTGCTTGCATGGCCATGAGATTAAAAAAGAAATAACTGCTTCACATATAAGAAAAGTATAAGTATTGCAAAATTCAGTCAAATAAGAACAATTTCGAGAAATGATTCACTACAAACAGTGTGTTTGACATAAAGTATGAGTGTATGCCTTAACGAGATCAAAATGTTTTATGTGTAGTACAAGTCAACCAGACAAACCCAAAATAAAGAGCACTTCTGAGAATATCCTCAAAAAATTTAAGATATTCATTTCGTGTGTAATGAAAATATCTTACAGGTGTATTTTAATCAAAATCATGTTCTTATAAAATAAAAATATTTGAAAACTTGTTCACGTAAAGGATAGTTTCGAAAAGCTTTGGTGTCGCATCCTCAGAATACGCTAAAATTAAATACCAAATTTGTTTGAATGGCTAGAGGCAGACTGAAAAATTCAATGCCTTCGCTGGGATTTGAACCACGGATCTGCCGGTCTCCATCCGAATCTTTTTCTAAAATGTGTTTTTTTTTCAGCGTCCCCAATATGTTTAATTCTAGTCAATCTCATTGTGGAATGTTTGGGAATGGCGTGCAATAGTGTAAGTACGTAATAAAGAATATAAACACCTTATGTCATATATTCATATATTTTCTCTATCATATGTCACTTACGTGAGAGAACGTAATGTTTCACGGCCGGAGCCAATATTACAAAGAATTATTTCCGGGCTATTTTCTCCGAAGAGACTGAAGATATCGGAGTTGTGGACGAAATATATGGACGATCTTACGCCAGCATATCACGGCAAAATAGCCCGGAAATAATTCTATGTGATATAGTTATACAGTTTTTACAAACATTTCTCGCCAGAGCCCCTTTCTCTATTTACTTTGATCTAGAAATATGTAGAAACAGTAGGCCGCGCCGTGGCTCAGTGGTTAGACCGCTTGGCTCTCACCAAGGCGGCCCGAGTTCGATCCCAGGTGACTGCAAAGTGAGATTTTTGGTGGACAACACGGCGCTGGGGCGGGTTTTCTCCGAGACCTCCGGTTTCCCCCGCCATCTCATTCCACCGGTGCTCCATCTTCATCTCATGTATCATCAGTGGCATCGCCTGCGGTGCCGTATGTAGTAAAAGCGGGCGTTAAACACTACACATTTCATTTCTAGAAATAGTTTCATTAAGCAGTTTGTTAAATATACAAGGGATATGAAATCGGAATGGATAATCAAATGCTTATGCTGGATTGATAGTTATATACACCTTTTGATAGCAACAAGACTTTAAACAACCACTATTACTGAAAAATTAAGACCTATAATGACACATATTCGGAAACCGAGGATGTCATCAAACGGATTATTTTTAATGAGCCAAAAGCTTTTAAACCGTATACACAATTTGAGCAGAAAGAATTATTCTGTCTTACGATTTACTGATTATACAATATTATACATAATTCGTCTTTAATGAATAGAAAATCTCGTGGAATTACCAGGAAATTCAAGATACCCGTTATTCGTTAATTAGATAACATAGTATACTTCTTCTTAATAAAATTTTTTGGACTGTTTGAGCAAATAAGAAATTCTGAAAAATTCTCCATAGTTTGGATAGGGAGAGATTTTCATTAAAAAGGTTTTTCAAGTTTGGTGCTTGACTGTGCTGTTCAAAGGTACACACAGCATGAGCCAGGAACATACATTTTTTGGAGTCATAGACCTATAAGCGTGGCTTTCCTTACCCATTATGCAACTACTGTTTTGCTATAGGTACAGTAGGGCCGCGCCGTGGTTCAGTGGTTAGACCACTTGGCACTAACCTAGGCGGCCCGGGTTAGATCCCAGGCGACCGCAAAGTGAGATTTGTGGTGGACAACACGGCGCTGGGGCGGGTTTTCTCCGGGATCTCCGGTTTCCCCCGCCATCTCATTCCACCGGTGCTCCATCTTCATCTCATGTATCATCAGTGTCATCGCCTGCGGTGCCGTATGTAGTAAAGGCGTGCGTTAAACACTACACATTTCATTTTTATAGGTGCAGTAGGAATAGAGGAGTGCTATAGGCGAAACAATAGTCAAACCTTTAAGCAGTTGGTCACTATGTGACGGCTTTTAAATGTCGTTCTGTGTGTATGACTAGAAGGGAAAACAAAGTGTATCTTATGTGTCCACTCACATCACTTTCTAGCGCACCTCGGTAGCGTGGTGGTATAATGTCTGCATCAACTTCAAGAGGTCCAGAGTTCGAATCTCGGTCAGGGTGAGTTACCCGGATAAGTTATTTTCCGGGGTTTTCCCTTATCCTGAAAGACGAATGTCGGGTAACTCTAAGCTGTATGGACCCCGGGATTATTTGAGCATCATTTCACCCATTTAATTCATCGTCCGATATGACTTAACGTTGGAGGACGTAAACAACAAAAACAAACAAACATCACTTTCTCTACTCGAACTTGTACAAATTATCCATAAAAGCGCTTCTATTTCCGTCTACCACATTTATTCCAGATAAACATATGTAGAAATAGTTATGTTTGCTTATGCGTGCAACGGAAATAGAAGAATACAAAGAATTAGGAGATATCAAGTCTTCTAAGAGCTGGATGCTCTATTTTAGCATTGACTCTTTCCATGGCAGGACACAGAGAAGTGAATAATGCCTTCCTGTTTGACAATTCGAACGCATAAAAACGAATATCAAAAAATAGTAAACCTTAAGAAGAATTAATTTAATATAAATGATATATTTTAAATAAAAGTGCAATTTTTCAATTAGGAGTTTGTCTATGTCTTATGGTTTAGTGGTTACGCAAACATTTCTAAGAATGGAGAGCTTCAAATGCTACTCTTAGAAAATGCATGATACACGTTTCATTTGTAACTAAAATATCTTAAGCATTTGGTATTTATGACAGATATTTTAATGTTTTTGTGAATTTAAAATTAATTTGAACAATGTTAAATTGTTAAGTGTTAAATTGTTAAATTAAGTTTCGGAAACCAAATTATTTAGTTATTCAAATAATTAAAACGTTTGTATTTTTTGCCATGTGGGACGTAGTAAATAAGTAATATGTAATAACCATGGTAGAGGAAACATCACTAATCTTCGTTTTATAAACAAGATAGCGTCATTTTAAGTTCTATCGTCGCAGAAGACGGATATATATATCAGTATAAATAAGAACGTTGCAGAAGATAAAGTCACACTGAATTTGTTGTGAATCTCCATGTGCAGCGATATAAAAAATATACCATTTAATATTATAAAATAAACTGGAAGCTTCAAAACTGCTTTATGTGAATTAAATTTATTAATTAAAATGTTTAAAAAGAGACTGAGAATTTTTTATCCTTTTGATAAATTGCTTTCTAAAAATATCCGTCCGTGACCACACCTTGGATAGATCGTCTTCGTGCATCGGCTGTTGCAGTTACTAGTGAACTTCATAACACTATTTCATCGCAAAACATCGTACTGAGTATAAAGCCCCTTGAATATTTTAATTAAAATTGCTAGTCATATTTGAGAAAATTAAATGTTTCAAAAGAGTTTTATGTAAACGGTAATTTGGGTACAGAAAATTTGTTGATAACCTTCGTGTCGCATACTTGGAAGTTGCTGAATTATATGAATTTCGGTAGTTAACCAACCTTTAGTTTTTGAGTTTCGCTGTTCACAGGCACAAGAGGCTCACACACGTGGACCCTTTGTTGGATTCAGACGATTTCAAATCATGTATTTCCAGTGAAATGTCGTATAGCCATTTTAGTTGGAAAGCAATACCTTCTCTGAAGTGGCACCGGAAATGAAAAGAATACGACTTCCTATGTGAGAAAAGTAAATGTGCTTTAAATTCAAACCATTAACAAAGAATACTTCAAAACTGCAATACCCTCCAAAAGGTTTTAAAATAAATTGCGTGTTTTAATGATACAAACGCTTTTGATGTAGTAAAATTTTGTCTATCTCTTACATTTACTACTTGCACAAAAGTCATTCAGGATGAAGAGGACTTCAGCGGCTCTATCCAAAAAATTTAAGGCCTGTACTTCATTTGTCATGTAAATAAACATGTATTTTACTCAAAATTGCTAGACCCAGATAATTAGGAGTGTAAATGAAAGTTTGGAACTGGAGATTTCATTGAAATGTTCATTTTGCATCTTCGAAAGACATTGAACTCTAATATCAATTTGGCATTTAACCAACTTTTCGTTTATGAATTATATTTTACACTGACACAGAGAGAGAGAGGGAGAGAGAGAGAGAAAGGGAGAGACCCACAAACGCACACATGCGAACCTTATATAAAAATATTTTGGGGGGATTCAGGGAGTCACAAAGCGTTGTTTATAATGAAACATTTATATCAATTTTTTTGTGGAATGCAGTACCTTGTCTACTATAATATACATGATCGATAAAGTAAGAACGAATAGCGAGTTTGCAGTTGAAAGGGTATGGAATATTTGTTATTTCAAATTTATACTACATGCGACATGTTTAATACCGGAAGGATTATTTTACATAAACTGTGTGATATAATGAGATCTTTATATTTTATGTATTTTCTATTTCTTACAGTTTAAAGATTCTAAAGGTACATTGAGAATGAAAGCTTAATATAATATTTCCAGAAATTTAAAGATAAGCACTTTATTTGCCTTGCAACTTTGTTAATTATCTGAAATTTTATTCAAAACAATTAAATTAATTTTGGAGAACATAGAAAATAAAGAAGAGTTTTTGCTCTAAAGGCATTTGTGGTTCAAAATTTTTATAAAATATTCATGACACATATACTGTAATGATGAACCTATACACATACCTAGAAGAAACATTTGGAAAACACACTTCACAGCATACACACATTGGATTTATTCCCGTTTCCAAAATGGCACAAATTATTCAACGATAATGTGATTATAATTACAAACTTCTCTTGGAGTTACTGAAAGCATCAAAAGCACAGCATAGCAGCTCGTATAAAGGACCTATGGACTTGCACCAACTAACGACGCAATTTTTCTGAATCTTACATCACAGAATCCGTTGATTTCGCAAGCTCATGGTCCAGATTACCTGTTTTGTTTATGTACTGGTAGATGACAGCGCACTTGTCTTATCATGTTTTGTTACTATTAGTTTATACTTAAGATCTGATATTAGGTATCCGATTCGGTAATTACCTTGGCAACTGAGAGAAACTACGAGGGGGAATAAATCTGTCAGACTACCGACCCAGAAGATTTGAAACTGGTACAAAACAATAGGGCTTAGTAGTCATGATAGCATTATTAAAATCGGTTGAATTATACAGAGTATTCAGTGTCGATCCTGGGACATTCAGACTGGGTGATGACAGACTAGAAAACGCTTTTTGAAATCCATTTTTCCCTTGTTCCGCTTAATGTCGATAACTGTCAATATTCACATGGAAATGCAATACACTGCATGAATTCATGAAGCGTTTTATTCTGTTTCTTTTATTCAACAATTTCGTCTGTCTTTCAGGGTCTATTTGCGTAACACAGGCATACTGATTCCAAGCTCGCGGGGTTCAAACCCGGACCCGGCTGATGGTTTTTATGTGCCCTTAAAAGCGGTCGTCTCTATTATTCCAATCAGAAATATAAGCCTATAAAGATAATAATAGCATTGTTATTGATGCCTGTGATGATGCTAGTACGTTTACTGGCGCTAAAAGAGCTCCTGCGGAAGAAGAAATTGCGGGACATTGGCGATGCCGATATGATCCTGGCAACTGGCGGTATTGTAAATAAACACAATATTTATTTGTTGCATGTTGCGGTCGAAAAATCCTGGCGACGACATGAAAATATCTTATCTCCGGCTATCAGCTAGTTAATCGGCATTTTCAAAGCAACTGTAGGTTCCAACAGTTTGGAGGTTTCTGCAAGATGTCGACTAAATATGAGGTAGAAATTCCGAGTTAAAAGTATACCAACTTCTTAAATAAAAGGTTTCAAGGAATACATCAAACTTAAAAACAAATTAAATATCTTAGTCTTAGCTACCACGTCATTGCGGGCCTTTGAAAAAATAGTTCTGCGCACCCTTGTACAAACAATTCTTAAAATACTCATTCTTCTGCCTAGTTCATACTGAGATATACTTTTGTATAAATTACTTTATTACGTATTTATTTATGCGTACAATGGGAATGGGAAAAACAGTACACTGAAGAGATAGTCAAATCTTCTGATTGTTGGAATCTATGAGACGACTTTGAAGTTCCAGTATCTTTGCATTGTCAGGGTTAAAAAAAAAAAAAAAAAAAAAAAAAAAAAAAAAAAAAAAAAAAAAAAAAAAAAAACCGGTCTTTGCATTAACATGGTATTTTTTAGTAATAATATACCACCTATTCTGAAAGATATGTGTTGTACTCACATGACTATCTCTACTCTTGTGTAGGCTATTCCTTTGAACACTCATTCCTCTATGTACTTCAAGTTAATGGAAATAACCATCTGCAAAGTTATGGATAATTTTCTAGGGAATACAGTACGCTTTAAGTAATAGTCAAATGTTTTAAGAGATTGTCGCTATAAAACGCCTTTGAAATTCCGTTCTCTTTGAATAGCTTCTTCTTTCGGTATGAACAGTCCTGTTCATTTATGATCCTCTACCCCCTATGACATTTTAGGCGTCGAGTGAGGGAGCCAAAACTATGGACCAGAAAAAGAAATCCATGGATGGGTTTTCAGGCCTGTCCCCGGAATGAGAGTGAGGGAAGTAGATGAACGGATTGAAGGCGAACTGGGTGGAAGGAAAGTGACAATGGAGCAACTGGTGGAATGATGGCGGGGAAAACAGGAGGTCCCGAAGAAAACACGCCCCAGCGGGTGTTTCTACCACAAATGTCAATTATCGGTCCCCTGGGATCGAACCTGGACAGCTTTGATGGGAGTCAATTGGTCTAACCGCTCTGCCACGGCGCGGACTTTTCTTTGAATAGCAAATAGATAAAAACATATTACACCTGCACTTACATGATCTGCTCTACTCACTGTTGTACAAAATATACTTGAATGTACGAATGATCGGTTTACTGTCCTATTTCTATTTAATATGAATAACATATTCAACACATACAATTTCATATATGACATAACATATACAATAGATAGCAATAAACCTTACGTACTGTCTGTCCAGTACAAGAAGGCAAGGCAGAGAAATGTATAACGTAATCACCTTTGCTGTGCTTAAGCTGACCTTCCGGATACGTATGATAAGGATATCATAAGTTCATGTAAAATACACAGTGTTATCACTTAACTCACTAATTCATAATACTTATCACTGCAGTTAATAAAATGAGCACTAGATCTGGCAGCATTGCTTATTCATGTACACTCTCATACACACATTTCATGGTAAACAGATGCACTACCAGAGCAGATAAACAGTTCAAACTCCTCTTCCTCTTCATGCCCGCTTGCCTTCTTGTGGTGGGCAGACAATACTTAATTTCCAAAGGTCTAACACCTACCCACATAAGAGCCCATTACATTTAAATATTCTGAAAAGGCATCATTCAAAGGCATCATTCCTTGAACTCCTTTATTCCTCGATCTAGACGTTTGCTGAAATTGTATTATTACATATTACCGTTTAAGTACAATGGGGGATAAGGGAATCCAGTATCCATAGGCATTAGTCAAACCTTTTAAGAGCTGGTAGCTATTTGATGGTTATAAAAGTCCATTCTTTTCCTATATCCAGGACGTAAAAAATCTAAAAATCTTCTCAATGGAGAAAAGTATAACTATTGGCAAATTTAAATAAATACGGACTATCGCGGAAATGTTTCATTATAATCATATTTACTTCACATAAATTGTATGTTTTAGCCATATCTACAGCTTTGTATACCAATATTTTGGCTAACGGTTGACCAGCTATGCAAAAGTAATTCTGAATAAAGAGGACATCTAAGGAAATTTCCAGAAAATTTACCTTATACAGTCTGGAAAATGCTCAGCGTACGAATCAAAAAGGTTCAAATGCTTTAAAGGGATAGCCATAGACAGTGAGAATGACTTGAAGATTTTTAGAAACTGTTTATAAGTAGATACAGAGGAATAAGTAGGCAAGTTTCACACTATAGCTAAGAAAAGAAAAATGCACTAGAGAAATGAAGATAATAAGTTACTTTATGAAAATGACTACGGAATCCAAGAAGTTACAGCAACCAATTAGCAATAAAAAGTCTAGTAAATATTATTACGTCATATTTCTGAAACTATTCAGCACTATTTAGCGATAGCAAATCCAAATTGTGCTTTTTAAATGAGTGATTCCCAATTATTTCTTGAACGTAATAAATAGAAGGCAGGAGTTGGAAACAAAAGAAATCAAGAACAAAATGAAAAAGAAATTTCAAATTTCTTCCGGCAAGAAACACAGCCTGCTATAAATAAAATGTAATATGAAATTAGAAATAGATGTAGAGGATCAATTTCTAAATTAAAAACCGCATAGTGGGGACATTGAAATCAGAATAATTTCATAGGAATAACAGAATATGAATTATATGAATATTGGAAGATTTAAAAGTCCAGAGGATAAAGTAAAGAATTCAGAAATGGGCATAATGCAGCTAATTAATATTTGACTCCCGAAAACAATTATCAGCATCGACGGACATAATGTATATCACCTAGAAAAAAGGAGAAATAGAGGTGGAAGAGACTGTCTGATAAAAAGTGATCGTAGAAATAACAGGGTAAATGGTAGGAAATAACAAACATCAGACAAGAAAAAAGGAATATTACATACATAATTTTATACCAAGTCAAGTGCAATTAAATAGGATACAAGCAAACGCTGGCCCTAGTCCAATGAACTTTTAATAAAGGCTTGGAAGAGTTATTGTGCTGAGTACGCGGAAATACGAGTTACCGGAGGGCAAACAATGATGACTCAAGCAAGTTGAGAAATGCTAAATGGGCACAAGAAATTATAAAGGTGGTTTACCCCCCAGAATAAGTATACAAATAAATAGAAGACAATGTTATGCAATAGGAGAGATACAGCTGCAAATAGTCCGGTCTTTTCATGAGATTTTATGAGGAATTGATAAATATTGGTTTAAAAAGTATGTAGTTGCGTGTAAGGGAATGTTTTGCTCATTAGCAGTTGGTAAGAGAAAAGAAAGAGTGGAACTTCATGTTATTTTAAGTGTAGAAATAAATGTTATCTTTTGTAATGCCAGGTGTACTAACAAATGTTATTGGAAACGTAGAGTCAGACTGAAAAATTCAATGCCATAGACCGGACTTGAACTACGGATCTTCTGGTCTCCGTCCAGCTGCTCTAACCATTGAGCTACTATGGCCGCCGTGCCGATATAACATTAAATTCTACAATTGACTCGTATATTTTCGGTAAACCACTTAGGAGTGCTCATAAACACATGCGTTCTCATAACCACACTTTATCCTACACATGGCTAGTTTGAAAGAACAATAATTTCCATTAATTGACCAATTAGTGGTTAACTATAAAGCCCGGGCCTTAAAGTACGTACATGTTGTAAGTCGCCACTAAGGTAATTGTCTCATGTGTTTATGAGAACTTCTGAGGAGTTTACTGAGAAAAATAGAGTCAGTTGGAGAATTTAATGTCATATCGGCACGTTCCCTATAGTAGCTCAATGGTTAGAGTAGCTGGACGGAGACCAGAAGATCCGTGGTTGAAGTTCCGGCTATGGCATTGCATTTTTCAGTCTGACTCTACGTTTTCACACTTTAGCCTACACACGGCCAGTGTGAAAGAACAATTAATTTCCATTAATTGACCTAATAGTGATTAACTATAAAGCCCGGGCCTTAAATTACTTACATGTTGGAAGTCGCCATTAAGGTAGCTGTCTGATGTGTTTATGAAAACTCATAAGTGGTTTACTGGAAAAAATACGAGTCAGTCGGAGAATTTAATGTCTTATCGGCACGTTGGCCATAGTAGCTCAGTGGTTAGAGCAGCTGGACGGAGACCAGAAGATCCGTGTTTCAAGTCCCGGCTATGGCATTGAATTTTTCAGTCTGACTACGTTTCTACACTTTAGCCTACACACGGCCATTGTGTAAAAACAATTAATTTCCAACAAATATTATTATTGACTGTTACTGTTTATATCCACAAGAGGCCATTGGCAGTTTCGGGAACATAATTATTTTAGAAACTAAATACAGTGAAGGAAAGTATTTTAGTGCCGTTTATTAAGTATAGAATACCAGAACATGTTTCAAGGGATAATAAGAAGGAAGAAATACGAGAAATGCTTTATTTGTAGATCAAATTAAAACAGAAACTGTGGAGTTACGAGAAAAAATGCAGAAGAACTTGATCTTGAAATTGGGAAAAAATGGAGTATTATGAGAAAGCAGAAGCAATTCATAGGAGTGTAAGAGAAAATCTCTGAGAAAGTTCTAGGATAAGACCTCTAGAAAAACTCATTAAAACTGTTGGTTATCAAGATCAGCATAGGTAGGAACTATGAAGCAAACAACACTGAAGACCTAGGTAATCTATTTCCAGAGAAAGTAAATCAGACGAAACAGAGATGAATGAATTATTTAGAACTTTGATCAGGAACTAATTTAAGAAAATCCCGGAAAATGCATTAGTTGCACACACACGGCGTTCGAGGTAAATTTATTTGCCTATAACAACACGTCGTTTCGAAAAATCAACAGGCATATTTACTGTGAATTGTTTTAATATTATGGTATAATGTTTATAATGATGAATGTTAATTTAATATTCTATAACACCTAAAGTACAACAATAATAGTAGCAATGCCTCTCGCCTCTTATGAGTTAGAAATCAAGTTGCTATACCCTACATATCCCCCGAGTTGGATCGAACGTTTCTACTGAAGAGGTTCTCAGTACGAATCATGTTCTCTACTGCGGAAATTTATATATATATGTATATATATGTATATATATATAGTAATACTCATTTCCCTATTTCAAGGCAACTATAGGAAAGCTATTAGCCTAGACGAATACATTTGCAGAATATGCATTTTGAGTATAAAAGCTTTCAACAGTGAAGTATCGAAAATGTGCAATGACGCATCTGTAATATGGTACAAATAACGAGACTGGAGGAAATCTCTCTGCTGCAACAGACAGAAATATCGCGGTTCTCCACAGATGCATACTTGCTGTTTGATGTAATGTCATACCACAGATACATACTTCGGCGGTACATTACGATACCACTGCACACGTATGGACTGAATGTGTTCCGAAGTCGAAGATTAAATAACGACAGCATCAAGGCCTATTGTACTCATTCACTTAATATCTTGAATTTCAAATGACAATAGAGTCAGAGGCAGGTTTGACAATAAATGTGCAGTTAGTAATCGGCTTATAATCGTGTACCAGCAGTACTAAAGAAATGAAGTGAAATGGGGGCTTTGTTTTGTGTGTACCAGCAGTACTAAAGAAATGAAGTGAAATGGGGGCTTTGTTTTGTCTAACAGTCATGCCGTTGCAGTTTACTATATAACCAGACTTGAATTTTCTTCGCGTACCAAACCTTTTGCATTATATTCAGTACCACGTTAATTGAATTCGATGGAAGTATTTTCATTAATCATTTTGTGAATCATCACAACCTTTTAGAAGAACACACGCCATTACACTTAAAGAACCACAACTGAGTACAGCATACTTTGTATGCCCCTTAAACCCCTGGGGTATGCAACAAAACTAACCAGCGCGCCATGCGCATTTACGACAGCGCATCTTCCAGTGGACAGCGATTCGTTTAGAAATATCGCAGGGAAAAGGTAACATCTTAAAATTCGGTACTTGATAAAGGAAGATGAAGATGTTAATGAATGGGGAAAGTTAAATAAATTACAGAAAACCTCAAAAAAAAACTCTCAATACACATGAAGTCAAGTTATATAATTTCAAGTAGGAAGTAATAAGAGTTAAATTTTTTTTTAATTTAGTCCTCTAACGTTAAGTCATATGGGACGATGAATGAAATGGATGAAATGATGCTCAAATGTGTCCGGGGTCCATGCAGCTTAGAGTTATCGGACATTCGTCTTTAAGGCTAAGGGAAAACCCCGGAAAAACCTTATCCAGGTAGCTCGCCCTGACCGAGATTCGAACTCGGGACCTCTTGACCGTGCGGCAGACACTCTACCATCTACGCTACCGAGGCGGGCAAGAGTTAAAGGTTATGATTTCTCAAGAATGCAAGAGAAGTTAAGATTACGTATCCTAAGGCACTAACACACAAAGAAATTGTTATATTAACATTAACATTAGATGAGAACTTCTATACAAAGCACCTGGCAAAATATCTCAGCAAATTTTTTTGGTCAGTCTGTTAGTTAACACGAGTGAATATATTTCTGTGTAAAAATTGTGTATTTAATGTGTGAAAATTTGTTGTGCAATATTTGTAAAAATATACCCCATTATAAATACTGCTAGGAAAACGTGTATAAAGAATTTTGTTAATAAGATGTAATTAAACATGATCAAGTAGATTCAGTGTAATCGGACAATGTCACCGTTATTAGAGTTAAATATTTTAATATAACTCTGAACAAAGAAAGGAGAAAAAGAGGAAAACAAGTATCATCGCTTATGCTGCTTTAGTTAAGCCCAGTTGAACGTATATTAGGAGATATGTGTCCACTCAACACGGGAATCATAAACTTTGGATTATATATTGTTCTCTAATGAGAATATGATACAGGAAAAACTATAAAAATCACTACAGAAATTCATGTGAAACGTATAATCGAGGACAAACTCGAACCAATATTTAAAAATTACTTAAGAAATGAAATTTAGTTGAAATACAGTTAGGTGAGAATGTCAGGGCTAAGACTGCTCATGAAAAACAAAGACAAGGCTTAAAATGCGAATACAATAGGAAAGGAAGGAAGGAAGGAAGGAAGGAAGGAAGGAAGGAAGGAAGAAAGGAAGAAAGAAGAAAGAAAGAAAGAAAGAAAGAAGAAAGAAAGAAAGAAGAAAGAAAGAAAGAAAGAGAAAGAAAGAAGAAAGAAAGAAAGAAAGAAAGAAAGAAAGAAAGAAAGAAAGAAAGAAAGAAAGAAAGAAAGAAAGAAAGAAAGAAAGAAGAAAGAAAGAGAAAGAAGGAAGGAAAGAGTAAAGAAAGAAGGAAAGGAAGAAAGAAGGAAAGAAAGAAAGAAAGAAGAAGAAAGAAAGAAGAAAGAAAGAAAGAAAGAAGAAAGAAAGGAAAAGATAAGAAAGAAAGAAAGAAGAAAGAAAGAAAGAAAGATGAAAGAAAGAAAGAAAGAAAGAATGAATGAAAGAAAGAAGAAAGAAAGAAGAAGAAAGAAAGAAAGAAAGAAAGAAAGAAAGAAAGAAAGAAAGAAAGAAAGAAGAAAGAAAGAAAGAAAGAAAGAAGAAAGAAAGAAAGAAAGAAAGAAAGAAAGAAAGAAAGAAAGAAAGAAAGAAGAAAGAAAGAAAGAAGAAAGAAAGAAAGAAAGAAAGAAAGAAAGAAAGAAAGAAAGAAAGAAAGAAAGAAAGAAAGAAAGAAGAAAGAAAGAAAGAAAGAAAGAAAGAAAGAAGAAAGAAGAAAGAAAGAAAGAAAGAAAGAACGAACGCACGAACGAAAGAAAGAAAGAAAGAAAGAAGAAAGAAAGAAAGAAAGAAACGAAGGAAGGAAGAAAGGAAGAAAGGAAGAAAGAAAGCAAGCAAGCAAGAAAGAAACAAAGAACTTAAGAAAGAAAGAAAGAAAGAAAGAAGAAAGAAAGAAAGAAAGAAAGAAAGAAAGAAAGAAAGAAAGAAAAGAAAGAAAGAAAGGAAGAATGCAAGGAAGAAAGAAAGCAAAAAATAAAGAAAGTAAGGAAGAAAGAAGAAAGAAAGAAAGAAAGAAAGAAAGAAAGAAGGAAAGAAAGAAAGAAAGAAGAAAGAAAGAAAGAAAGAAGAAAGAAAGAAAGAAAGAAAAGAAAGAAAGAAAGAAAGAAAGAAAAGAAAGAAAGAAAGAAAGAAAGAAAGAAAGAAAGAAAGAAAGAAAGAAAGAAAGAAAGAAAGAAAGAAAGAAAGAAAGAAGAAAGAAAGAAAGAAAGAAAGAAAGAAAGAAAGAAAGAAAGAAAGAAAGAAAGAAAGAAAGAAAGAAAGAAAGAAAGAAAGAAAGCCTAAGTGGAGAACTTGTATGGGTAATTAAGTACTAGTCTAAGATAACAAGGTGTTATGTATATTAAAAGGGAGAAACAGAGAAATGGAACCGTTATGTAATGGACCTGAAATAACTACATCTGGTAAACATACTTATGAATTAAAAGATACCAATAATGAAAACCAATAATGGATAGATTAAGATCCTGCACACTTAAAAGAGACAGTCAGGTGTCTGTGTATCTTGATAAATTTAAGGCTGGTTATGGTATATATGTATTATATAGGGACAACGTTCTGAAAACTGTAAATATATCATAGGTTAAAACTGTAAAACATGGTATTAAGTAGGAAACAATGAAGGTGAAGTTCAGTGAACTTACAAATTAGAATCAATATCCCGACTAAAATACCGAAACATATACAAACTGAAAACCAAATACAGAAACCAAACTCTTGGAAATTTATATCTATTCAGAAGTAAAATTAACAACCTTAAAGTAACATCGTAAATGTTGTAAATGTAGTGTTGCGTCTACAAGTATAAGAATCATAATTTATTCGTGAAATATTAGAATGTAAAAAATGTGTTGTGTTTAACGCCCGCTTTTACTACATGCAGCACCGCAGGCGGTAACACTGATGATACATGAGAGGAAGTTGGAGCACAGGTGAAATGATATGGCGGGGGAAACCCGAGATTCTGGAGAAAACTCTCCCCAACTCCATGTTGTGCACAACAAATATCACTTTGCGGTCACCTGGGATCGAACTGGGGCTACCTTGATAAGAGCCGAGCATTGTAACCACTCAGCTACGACGCGATCAATATTAGAATGTAGCTATGAGTTGTGTAGAAGAAAAGCATGGTAATAATATGTGGAATTTGAATGAAAATTGACAGAAATCATATAAATTGAAAGTTAGAAATTAATTCCGTCAAACCTTCACATTTTTTTATAATTGAGAACAATAAACGAATGTACTGCGGCAAATATAGCCCTGGAAAAAGGTCTATGTTGACATATTTTATCATTATTAATTTTCTTCACTTGTTTTTGCGGATTTCTTCCGGTTAGTTTTATTTTGGGGCTCATAGACTTCAATTTATATACGAATTATGGACTGGTAGGAATAATAAACGTGTATAGAAATAATATTCCATAGATAAATAATATTAGCAATAGATATATATTAAAGCAATGCATAAGGTATGCAGCAAAAGTTAAAATGCCTCAAATGGATAAGAAGTCATTAGCCAGGTAAGTAACTTGTTGAGGTAAAGCAATTTCTTAGAAGTCGAAGGCGTATCTAAGGCCGCTAGACGTCTTGACGGACTTGGTCAAATAGATCTACTAGCCGAAGTTTTAAGGAATTACAATTTATTACTTTCAGATATCACAGAATCGCTGGTATACATACAGGTTTTGAAAATTAGTAAGAAAAATTTAGAAAGCCATTAAATGTTTTGTTTCAGATGTGAATAGAGGGCTTAAGTTTTGAAGCGTATACTGCATCTAGGAAGCTCGATGAGTTAGTGATGATCTGTCAGTATTAAGATGATGTAAGAAAATGTATTTCTTCGTATCATACTATCTTTTTCATTTTACAGAACTGTTTTATTGTGGTAATTCACTGTCGCAGTTCGTAGCGCCGGAAGTTGGAGGATATATCACTTAAATAATAATTAGTCTTTAGTGCTAAGAACAAATTTTCGTTCGTTATCTTCAATCAGCAATATGGTTCCTCTATCAGCTTAAATGAAATGTATCATTCAACTTAACCATTGTTATTGACACTCACACACATCTACACACACAATCAGGCAAAAGGTCGTAAAGCTCAACATTTAACAATAGCGGCAATTTGAATTTCAGATGCGCCCTCCCCACACACACGCACTTATTTAATAAGCTATTGAGTTTAGGAATATAAAGGAAATGCTATTTTATCGCATAGGTACGGTGATGTGATGAAATTTAATAACCCCAAAAAATCATTACATTTTAAAGCATATCGTAAAAGTGAAATACTACGCACTTAAACACTGTATGAATTAAGATATTAAATTTCATCTTTGCTTAAAATTATTTATATTAAACAACATCTTATATATAAAATATAAATGCGATTTCAAGATCTGGGATTCTAAATTTTACGAATGGAATATATGTTCTCTTCAATCTAACTCCTTACAACACCCATCAATGTTAATATTGTCAGGCTTTTTGTCGAAATACTTCCAAATGGATACTGAGGCAGGAATCGGTGGACATAATCCTAGTTCAGGAAAAAGGCGTTGGGGTCAGGATCCCATTTGTGTAAGATGCAATCAGGGAAAGACCGTTTATGCTCCGGACTAGAGAATTATTCTCAGTTTATCTTCCCTCACTTGCTTAAAGCCTCAGGTTTCCGTCTCAATACTTTAAATAATATCCAGAACCATGTTAAGTTGTTGAACTAATCGAATGGAGGAAACTGTAAAAACAGCCTAGATTGGGAAAAGGACAACACCACTTGAGTGTTTCCTTTTATATCCCATCAGCTGCGATACTAACTTATACTTGAAATAACTTCTGCCATCACTATTTTTCGGTTTTCCTTTATAACAAGTTTTCCAGCGGCTATCGCTTCACTTATAGAAGTTCTGCCACTTGAAACTACCGCAAACAACAACTTTACTTTTTCAGAATCATCGCATTTCCTTGTCTTATCTCAAACAATCTTTGTAGTGTTTTAGGGGATGTCTCGTCGTCTAATATGTTTTAACAGATGATTATTGCTGCTACAAAAACTATATGTGTAAGAATCACACTAATTTATCTAGCCAAAGACATTGAAATTTAGAATTCAACATCAATCTTTACTCCCTTGATCAACAATAATCTTATTATTGTCTTATGTATCTAGGAGAAATGAAAACTCGAGTGAACTTCAATAGATTATTTTACGGTTAAGAGAAAGTATAAAAAGATTTCAAGAAGTTAATATAATAAAATATCAAGTAATTAAATTATTAAATTAATTGATAGTACTGTCTCCTTATATTGTTTCTGTTTCCCTTTGTGTTTTTGGTATCATACTGTTTTGGTGAAGATAACTTTGAAAATTTATGCGGAAAGCATATGAAAAGTTAAACAAGTCAAAGGGTGATAAAACAAAGACATATTAGGAATATGAAAGAAACAGACCAATGCCATGGAGGTGATCAAAATGCCTGGTTATGGCCATCGCAGCGTCTTGATGGCCATAAGTAGTATGACGTACTAACATAGGGATAGTCATAATAAAATATTGTAAATATACATAGAGATACTCAAAATTTTTGCATTGAACGTTCTCATCACTTTGTTTATTGTAATATAAAGATGAATATACGTGTAGAGTTCAGTTAGTTAGACCGCTCCTCTCTCAACAAGATGGCCCAAGTTCTTCTCTTATATTTATTGAAGCCCAAAGTTGTTTAAACAGTAAGCTAAATTTCCAATGTTTAATGTTATACCAAATTACTGGGGTCTTCAATAAATGCATAATGTAATTATTGAACAAGTAAATGATAATAGAGTAACGTGATACATTAACAAAGCATACTATGAAATTGTTGTAGAAAGCAAAGTTACTAATATTTTCTCTATACACGAGTATAATTGGAATATAAATTGTGCATGTAAGTAATTAACCGTCCTGAATTCATCTTGAATACTCTTGAAAAACTACACGTTTTGCGTTATGTGCTTAATGATTGGTTAAGTGTTTGTTCATAAAGTGAAAGAACTCATATTGTGGTGAAGGGCTTTCGCAGGAAATATGGAAATATATGCGGATAGGCAAGAAGAACACTTGAGAGAAGCTAGAATGGAAGAACGATAATATTGGTCCACCAAAGTTAGGAAAAAAGACACAACACTGCACACTGTAGACACCTGCACTCCCACTGTGACTGGAAGAGTACAACTTCAACGGCGGTGATCAGACCGTGCAAGTATGTGCAGCGAGGGGCAAAGTTGCGTCGATTTTATATGAAAAACAGAATAAATGTTTCATACTTATGTGAAAGAATCCGTAATAATTAATAATATCACTACGAATTATATTCAGCTAAAACCTTTGTTTATTGCAATTATATGTACGCAATGCAATAATTTCGGCAACTTTGCAATAATAAATTTTTGAAATTCTCATTAAATATTTTATATGAAGTATCCATGTCATTAAGCTCACTCACGCACACCTTGAGAAAAGAACCTCATTGCTCACAATATTACCTAGGCAAGTGTGGTGCAGCTAAATAATTATGCTTCAAATGTCAGAAGATTAGTCTGCAGAGAAATTTCATGTTTGCAGAGTAAAATTAGCTATAGCTAATAAATCAGGGCCTATGAAAAACTAATGTCTCATTCATTTATTTACTGTAAACAAACTGTTTATTGTAAGGGAACTGGTTTTCAGAACATGCGTTAACAAGATTTAGATAAAGAAGAAACATTAAATAAGCCTTATATGAGACAGTCGGTAAAAGTATGATACATGGAATAACTGAAGGTGATAACCAGGGCATCAGTTATGAGGAAATCCTGAAAACATATTAACTTCAGTCAGGGTTACCGTTATCGTAAGAAGGTGAAGGTATTCATTTACAACATCTTTAAAATCGCTTAAACATTCTATTCTTTACTGCAATATGTGTTCTTAAACTATTTAGTTCACCGCGCCAGTGAAAATTACAATTTGAGAAAACCAGAAGAAAAGATCACCTGCACAGCGTTTGGGGAATGATCAGCTGAGGGGCAAACATCCTGTTTACGTTCCTCTATCTTAAATAAGGTTTGCTGGCTTTTCATTCCATCATATACTCCCCACATCCGCAGATTACCTCAGTCGGTAAGTTTCCAGTTCAAAATTAATTTGCACAATTAAACCGCTCTCACAGTAATAGCAAAATAAACATATAAACCCTTTGGAGCGCGTTAACGAACAGCTCAAAGGAGTGAAAAATATCTAAGAGAAGCCCCTCCTCTTCTTTCCTACAATTTCTAACTTCTATCTTTTATCTTTTATTTCCTGCATCTCTTTACTAATTCATTTTTGAAACTGCAACAGGTTTGATGAAAATGTAACAAGCCTAAGCATGCCGATTAGACCTATTCAGAGCATATATTTATTAATTTAACATGTATTATGTGAAGAATTTTGTGGTACTTTTTACTGAGACAACATATTTATTCATATCAGTGGGAACGGTTGTAATGGGTGAATAAATTTATAGTTTTATGGTTGGGTGTTTACTTAGAACACATATTAAGTAACTTCATTTGGCTTGTTGGATGAGTGGATAGTTGAGCAGGTGTGCATTAATATCATCTAGCTTGGTGGATTTGGGTGGGTGTGCTTTGGATGAGTTGTTTGGTGGGTGGTAGCGTGAGAGGCTGTATGGATGTTACAGATAGCAAGATGAGGCTGCACTGGTATCTGAATGAGTAAATGTATTGGTAGATGGAGGGTGGATGTAAGGTAATTAAATTAGTAGATGTCGGGATGGTTTGCATTGGTGGATTTTTTTTCTGTAATTTACCTCCTCCAGCGTTAAGTTATATCGGACGATGAATGAAATGTGTGAAATGATGCTCAAATGAGCCCGGGGTCCATAGAGCTTTGAGTTACCCGACATTCGTCTTTCAGAATAAGGGAAAAACCCGGAAAAACCGTTATCCAGATAACTCGCATTGGTGAATGGATGGTTAGGTGGATAGGTGGGTGCATTGGCAGGTGATTTGATGGGTGTATAAGTGGATGTTTGGATGTTTTAGTGCGTGGATGGGTTTCTGTATTGGAGGGTGACTGAGTGGGATTTTTGTGGGGAAATCCTAAGTAAGAGGGTAAACGGATGTGTAGGTGGCTAAGTTGATGTATTGATACCTCTTTTGAAGGGTGTACTGTTAAGTGGATATTTGCGTATAGTTTTAGCCGGTTGGGTGGTTGGATGGTTACATGGTCGGATGTGTGTACGGCTGTTGATAGGTATATGGTTACGTGGATGGATGTTTAGAGAGCATGAGTGGTTTAATTGGTGGAGGGATGCGATGGGTGTATTGATGGGAGGATGGGTATGTGAACGGGTAGTTGGGTGCATTGTGATTGGATCAATGTTTCGGTGGTTGGGAACAGGGTGGTTGGATGGATGGATAGATGCGTGGATGGTTGATTGATAAGGTGGTTGGGTATTTGGGTAGAAAGCCGGAGAATGGATTAAGGATGTAAGGGTATAGAGTTGTGCCATCGTTTGAAACCAAGGCTTCATTTTTGGGTGCAGTATACCATATAATGTTTGGTAGCACTGGGTGAAAACTGGGTGGATTGGTGATATGAGTGTATGTGAGCAATATCAAATTTGTTTAGAAAAAATAATAATACCTTTGCCTTGTCAATAGGATTATAATACATACATTCCACAAGTTAATGATAATTTGTTACTAAATTAACTATGGATGGCAATATTACTAAAACAAGGATCAGTATAATTGACTATTACAATAGTTCATATAAGTTTCACCTTGTATATAATTTTATTAAAGAATTTTTAATTATTATTGCAAATGACAGCAGAAGTAACCTAAATATTTTTCCATAATAGATTGCACGAAAACACAGAAACCAAAACCAAAATATTTCAGTCAGAATTATTCAGCGACTTTATTAAAGGCACTCAAGAGAATCCTTCACCAACTGAGGGTAATCGCCAAAGAAACTGTGTGTAAACAGTTTCCATTTAAGAATTCATTAGTTTATATGGCCTTATATTTTGTGTAGATTTGCCTATGGGTACACCAGTTGCGCTCACTTACACCTGATGATGCTGGTACTATCTTTCAATAAAGTAAATGTACACTTTCCGCGCGTTAATATCACTCAGGCGTTCCGTGACTAGGTGGTATGAAAACTAAATCGGCCATGTTCGTAGATGTATAGTGTCGTGTTCGCCATTTTAACCTGTTACTCACTTCGAAGATTTCTAAAGTTATACTAACCCAGTATAACAAAAGATTGAGTATTTATCACAAAGTAAGTAATAATTATCTTGCAGCTGAGCTATTAACTACATAGCGTTGGAAAATGTGCAAGAGAACTGAAAACACGTGGAATTATGATTTTAACAGAACCAATATATATGTGCTATATAAGGCAAGCTAACTTAACTGCTCAGGGACAAAACGTGGGCTGAAATAAGCGAGACCATGCTTCCAAGGTTCGAACCGTAACGCGTGGGCATAATTTTTAACTCCAAATTTCTTAGTTTGTTGGACGCAGTAACGAACTAATTAACAACTGTTCTCTTGTAGCTAAGCTGTTACTAAATGGCATTGCAGAATACCAAAGAAATTGGAAAATACGTGGAATGGCGATGTTAATAAAACCAAAAGTTATATGTTGGATATAACCAACGCTATCACATCTGTTGGCGTAGCTCAGCGCTAAAACGCACGCTGTGTCAAGTAAACTGATGATTTGCGGTTGGAACCTCTTGTATTTCTTGCGCATGTGCAAAATATTGCTGGAAGTAATCCACTGTATTTGTATCTTTCACTAAGACTTCATCATAGTGAAATAGCTTGCCACGTCCACGAGGTTGTGTGGAGCTGACTGCAGCTCAAAAGGGTGAAATTATAGGCCGTGCTTCTCAAAGTGAAAACGCTTCACAAATTGCCAGAGAACTGAGTTGCGACCGAAGAACAGTGAAGCAATGGCTGGACAGGTATCATGCGGGAGAAGTTGAATTGGCAAAATCAAGCAGGCGTCTCGTGCAACAACGCTTGCTCAAGATGAAGCCGTGAGGAACTAGCCTTTAAGACACAGGTCCATCTTTCTAGATTAAGCAGTTGAGTATGGTTGCTTATATGAAACCATACGCCAACGATTAAAGGATGCCGGTATTGCATCACATCGTCCTGCCACTAAGCTTTTTCTTACAGAGGCACACAAAGCAAGACGATTACAATGGGCACAGCACGATTGCGACCTTCCTCAGGCTTATTGGGACCTGGTAATCTGGAGTGACGAGAAGGTATTTCGATCCAACCAGCAAGGGACCCTATGTCTGTATAGACCACGAGGAACTAGATACGAATCTCATCAAGTCGTTCGAGCAGCATATTCGGGAAGAATTTCAGCACAGTTCTGGGCTTACATGACAGCATCAGGTTCAGGAGAGTTAATTCAAGAGCCAGAGAGAATGACGAGTGCAGTCATGTAGACATTCTCGAAAACAGTTTGCTACCATCCCTTCGTACTAGGTTTCCAGAGCAAAAAGAGTATATATTTATGCACGACAACAGTGCTGTGCATACTGAAAATATCACCCAGGATTGGCTAACGAGGCATCCAGAAATAATCTGCTTGGACTGGCCACCAAAGTCTCCCGATCTAAACCCCATTGAACATATATGGGCCTTCATGGTGAAAGAATGGGAAGAACGTCGACGAGACAGGGTTCAAGAAAATTTGGTTGCTCACGTGATAGAGCTGTGGCATCATTATCAGCAAAATCCAAACTGGTGTTCTGTATTGGTTGCAAACATGCACGAAATATTAAACGATGTAATCATAGCTGGGGGCGATTACACCAGGTTTTAAATCAGAAGATTTCATTTCATTTTTTCATTCTTTGTTTCCACAAATCATTGTTTATTCTAGCAAAAATACGTTTTCTATAAATCTCAAATGTTTCATAATTTATTTCATTTGTTAATGTATGACGTTGGCTTCATGAAGAAATGACAGCTTTTTACTTTGTCTCCTAAGCAACATTATCTTTCTATATCGTCTTCTTTTTGTAATTCCTAATAATGGCTATTTGTAACTACGGTTACACAGAATATCGTTTCAGTTTTATGTCTTATGCTCCATTGGATTATACAGTTATATTGAAGCTCTACATTTGTTTTTCTCAAGATAAGAATTATTCAATTTCTTGTTATTTTATATATTAGCTTATTATTAGAACAGATGGGTGGTATACAGCGTTTAGGAGTTTGCTCAATTAAAATTGTCATTCAACCTTCTGGAAACTTCTGGCATTCTTTTCGAAAACATGTCATTAACTTAGTCGCAAGAGAGAAAGTATAATTTCATTCGTTACAGTGTCTTACAAAGTAAAACCATTGGAATAAAATTTGTGACCACATACTAGGTTTCGAACAATGAATCGTCGGCTGAATGACAGCATGTATTTTGCCACTGAGCTACGATAACATGTGTTTGTAGTAGGTTATATACAACAAGATATTAGCTCTATTAAGCCGCCATTCTTCCTGGCATTCGTCTTCTTGCTAATTCTCTAATGACATTAGTAACAGCTTACCCCAAGAGAACAGTTGTAAATTGGTTCGTTACTTAATCTAACAAATTAAAAATGTGGAATAAAAACATATCCACAGGATGGTACTAGAACAATGAACCTTCGTAGTATTTATCACAGCGCGTGCTCTTTGTAATTGAGCTACTTGAGCATTTAAGGAAACTTGCTTTATATACAATATAGATATTGGTTCTGTTAAAATTGTAATTCAACGTGATTTCCGTTTTCTTGCACATTTTCCAACGCCATGTAGTTAATAGCTCAGCTGCAAGAGACTTATTACTTACTTTGTGATATATACTCAATCTTTTGTTATACTGGGTTAATATAGCCTTAGAAACCTTCGAAGTGAGTAGCAGGTTAAAATGGCGACCACGGCACTATACGTCTACGAACATGGCCGATTTAGTTTTCATACCATCTAGTCACGGAACGCCTGACCCGCGGAAAGTGTACAATTACTTTCTTGAAAGATAGTACACTCAACAGTGCCAGCGAAATTTTCAGTTATTTTCCACACAGTTCTCTTCAGCAGCTAGAAGAGGTGTTGAGCAGCAGCCCATAAAGTGAGAAGCTCTCCCCGTCCCGTCACTAGCTTTAAATTCAACTGAGTTAGTCATGATTACTCCAATGTCATTGCAACCTGTCATTACGCACGTTGCGCAAATATAAAAACATAATGCCTGGTGGTTACAGAAAGGTAATCGTGCGGTAGGAAAGGTTGGGTGTATTATACATATTATACTAGGATTAATGCACACTACGCATTTCCATTCGGTATTACACAGTAGCTCTGCAACTCTTTTTTTCCGAGTGTTAGTGCTATCAGTCGAATATTAAGTTCATTTTATCTTGGCTGAATTAGAAAGGTACAAATGTGTGGAGACTAGTGTAGCTTTAAATAGACAAAATAATTGAAAAACGTCGAGTGGTAATGACATAGACACCTTTTATTCATTCATTAACAGTGCATTACATTGGTGTTTCATATAGGCTCTTTTACTTCACACATCATTAAAATAAATTATTGCGGCTTAAAATTTGTTACCCAAAGAGAAATAAATGTTCTTAGGTTTGGCAAAGTAGGTCCTGCAATCTATGAAACAGGATTTATAATGTTGAGATTGAGAAATGAGTAAATAATTAAATGTGTCTAAATGTGGATGTATAAAGAGCAAATCATATGCCTGTTTGGTTATCAGAAACAAATCCTGTGAAGGATGTACAATAATTAGTTCATTGAGTATTTGATCTTCAAGTACAGAATCTCATTTTTTTTATTTTTATTTTTAACAAAAATATATCTATGTATATAGATATATACTTTTCTTTTCCTTATTTAACCGTTTTTTATTGTTTCCGTTTAATTACCTATCTGTTTTCTGCAGTTTCACACACATACACTATACACATAAACACCCATGCCCAGGGCGGGACTCGAACCCGCGACCCTCTACGCGGTGGAACGCTAGAGATTTTCTTGACTATAAAGAAATAAGGACCTGTCGTATAAAGTTTAAGCTTGTAGTGGCACATTTTTCTAAATAAGTATATCCCTAACGATGAGGGGTATAAGAAGCCCAATGGAACAAATTGCTTGGAGTTATATCTATGAGGGTTCGTACTGCGCACCCTCGACACACTCTCGATAATTTCAAGCCTACACATATAATTCAGTATGAAATGGAGCACAACCGGGTAAAACACAAACCTTTTAGTTAGCCCAAAGAAGTCGTTCTTCGAAGTTCCATGTTTCCCAAACACATAAGTGAAAAGAAGCTGCCGCGTCACCGATTTTCAAAGGAGTCGTGCGATTACGAAGCGAAAGGTCACTGAGCTAGTGCTTGCTCTCTGCTCGTGTTTACTTATACACTGCATTTAACACCAACTGCTTTATGTGCACGATTTCCAGAAATCCATATCATCTGACAGAAATAATTGAAAATTCGAATGTCACCAGAGAGGTTTTACGAAAAGACAAATGCTTGTTCTTCAATTACTCTACTGCAAACAAATATAATCTCTACTACTGGGCTTTTGAGAATTTTTATTGATTAGACTACATCACACCAGGTTTATTAGAGTATGAACGTGTAGTACGGCATTCTGGGAGAGAACATGATGCCTATTTATTCGATTATTTGGCACATTGAGCAGCATTATTTTCAGTTCCTCCTTAATGGGTTGAATATTGAGAAACTTATGGAAGATGTCGCAATTTAGTTTAAAAAACAAAGCCACATCTCTTCTCAAATTCGGCGGAAAAGTTAAGATTAGTACATGTACTTACTGAGAATCAGATACATCAATGTAGTCTTTCCGGCCACGTATGTAGTCTTTCCGGCCACGTATTTCTTTGGCTTTGTAGATTATAAAAGGGCTAGGCAATTGAAGTCCCGAATGGGGAAATCAGCAATAATCAATTGTTTTACACACGTTGTATTTAGGCTAACATGGAATACTGAAAGTCTGTCTATCTCTGAAGAAGCTTTCAAGCAAGAGAGCTCAGTAGGGAAACGAACCTGTGTCAGCTCGGTTAGGAATGCAACGCCAGAGCCACTGAGGAGAGCAGATGAATTAAGGGATGGATAAGCGAACGTTCGAAATGGTGGAGGAAGGGAGAGATGGTGGTTGGGCGTTGGATAGATCCTCTTTTTATGATGACCAATGGGACTCAAGTAAGCTTTCTTGAAAAAGGAAAATAGAATGAATTGAGTATTCAAAACTGGTAAAGCGTTCGTTCGTTCGCTCGCTCCGGCGAGGGTAAGGGAAGTAGAAAAGTGTTACATCTTGCAGAACCGGCAGTAAAAAGAAACGCGTTTGCTTGCCTGTGTCTTAACTTCTACTTTTAGTGTTGGGCACACAAGGGCAGGCGTTATTGCGAGCGTACCAGGTAAGAAAGGGGAAGTAAAGTTGGCGGTAAATTATTCAGGACTCCCGGACCGAGGTGTGCAGTAGCAGCAGTTTTATGTGTGGGGGCGCGGTTTCCCAGTGGCGGGCGCACGGGAACCCATTGCTCCGCCACTCTACAAAAATTACTTCGTGTTCTTCGCAAACGCTTCCGTTCGTCTGGAAATGTCGTATGGATAGTTGGCTAGTTAGCCACATTCTTATGTCATATGACTCAGCTGGTGAAGATTACTTGTGGACAGCTTAAGAGACATCAAATTTCTAACTTCATACTACTGCATGCAAAATATTCGTTTTGTTGCTTTGAAAATCAGGGACAGCAATGTGATCTAACCCCTCGTTTCAGGGATGTTATTTTATAACATTCGGCATTACTCTACTTCTTTCTCCCACCAACTTCAGTTGTTGAGGTGGTCGAAGTTTACGAAGGTATAATGCTAATGGGTAGGAGACAACCGAGCGAGGTGGAGTCGCCCTAACGTGTACGAATCTCTTTCGGGAGTTCGAGGGTTCGGTTCCCATTGACAGCACATTATAAATTTTCTGTGGTTTACCTTGTCGCTTAGGCGAATACTGAGGTGCTTACCTTCTTACAAATCTTTTCTTTCCATCATTTCCCTTATTCTATTTCCTTATCTTTTTCAGTTGTGCTTTTACATTTGTGGTGCATCACAATTCTGGACAAATAGCGTGGATGAGAGCACGTTGCAGATCCTGTTCTCAGCACTGGGCGAATTTTGTACTCGCTATCCTTACGTAGAAGTGATGACGCTTGTAGACATTGGACCCGGAACCTCAATGGCTGTACACGGTTCCTGGCGCCGCGATGAAGAAATCTCAATACCTGTTACGAACTTCCGCGGTCTCAGTGGCTTGTCTGCCTGCCTGCAACTCCATGGTCCTGCTATATAAACTCACTTCCCGTAGGGGAGGGGATACGTCCCCTTCAGCTGCCGTGGTGTGGGCGCTGCAGGCCCTAGCACTCGTTGTACCTCTGACGTTACTAGAGGAACGTCGGGCCAAACATTCGAGCCCCTTCCTTATTTGGAGTTGTTCGGATTGGGTTGGACTCGAGGGGGCAGTGGTTCCCGATACCCGTGGGTGATCAGGCACGTCTCCGGACGGGGTTGAGGTAGGCCATTAACATTATCGCGTACTAGCCAGCATAGCTAGTAGAAGGTGTGCTAGATCACCAGATGGCCCCACCTAGGTCGTATCGGTAGCATTCCGATTTTGGAGTTGGCGCGCCTAAGTGGCGTATCCACTTCCATTCCATCTTGAGTTCACAGGACCAGATAGGGGGGGGGCGGCTTGTTAGTCTCTAGGTCTTGCCCTATGGAAAGCCCAACGGAGGCGCCGGGCGGCCTTCTGGGACAGCTCGGTAACTCCCTGGTCCAAGGAGTCCCGGGTCCTTGGTCCTACGGGTCCTGGACTAATGGGACTCTGGCATTACATACATATACAAACTCACTATGTCATGTCATGTAAGTGATAGTCCGGAACACGTTTTCTTTGAATGTCCTAAATATGCCGAACAAATTTCAGAGGAAATGAGTGCAATAAGTGGAATTAGTTTATGGAAGATAATTATATATCCAGATCTTTATAATATATTATCTAATCTGGCAAACACTGTAAGTGAATTAGCTTGGAAGATTCCACTAAATGAAGCCTTACCTAGACAGGATGTTCCAGTTGTTATTGAAGTAAGAAGATCCGAAAGAATCATTACCAACAGGGCCATTGGAAATATTATTACCAACGATAATATATATATGTAGTTCCTTGGTTTCGTTGGGAAGACGCGACTGGCGTGAGTAAAGGAAAATCACATCGGCAAGACTACCTGATGAAGCCTATGGGGAATTTAAACTGAGGCTTGATGAATGGCGCACTCTACATTCCATATCATCCACCAGCTCGGACGAGGAGGAAACTGTGAGCGATCCGGATCCTCAACCAACGCCTAGCCATACATCATAGTTTATTCAACATGTACCAGCTCGGTCGAGGAGCAGCTTATATAGATGATCTAAGTCCGCAACCAGAGTCCAGGAATAGCATCGCGTCATTCATCAGTTTTGAGGAGGAGGAGGAGTAGCAGGAGGTGGAGGAGGAGGAGGAGGAGGAGGAGGAGGAGGAGGAGGAGGAGGAGGAGGAGGAGGAGGAGGAGGAGGAGGAGGAGGAGGAGGAGGAGGAGGAGGAGGAGGAGGAGGAGGAGGAGGAGGAGGAGGAGGAGGAGGAGGAGGAGGAGGAGGAGGAGGAGGAGGAGGAGGAGGAGGAGGAGGAGGAGGAGGAGGAGGAGGAGGAGGAGGAGGAGGAGGAGGAGGAGGAGGAGGAGGAGGAGGAGGAGGAGGAGGAGGAGGAGGAGGAGGAGGAGGAGGAGGAGGAGGAGGAGGAGGAGGAGGAGGAGGAGGAGGAGGAGGAGGAGGAGGAGGAGGAGGAGGAGGAGGAGGAGGAGGAGATTCTACATCCGGCAGTTCAACACAGTGAAATGTTTCAGTGATTTTTTTCATTTTCTATGGTTCTAATTTTCTATAGGTGTTTTTGTATTTTTAAAGCTTTTCATTTTCTTTGCCCCTTAAATTTTTTTAGGGGAGGAATTTTTCCTTCCCATTTTAAGTTTATTTTGAAGTAGTGGTGTGTAAGTGATGATGAAGATTTGGTAATATATTTTTGTTGTGGTGATAAGCGGATTTGAAGAATAGAAGATGAAGCTGGTTTTTGGTAAAATGTTTTAAAAATTTTTGCTTTTGTTTGTTGATTTAAGAATTTAAAGGGATGAACTATTTGTTTGAGTAGGAGAGATGGTTAATAGATAGTGTTTAAATTATAGTGTTTTTTGTGGTGTGAAGTAGGATTGAAGGGAATTCTTCAATTAAGAGGAGATGGATTTAATATTAGGTTTAAAGGATTGTGGTTTTGTGAAATTTAAAGGATTTAAGTAGATGTTTAAAATGTTAGAGAAGGATTATGATCGTGTTTAAATGATCGTTTGTAGGATTGAATGTGGATGTTTTGATGTAGGAGGACCTGGATTTAAGATATGGTTTAAAGGAATTAACTGTGGTTTTGTGATTTCTTTTTTAATGGATTCATGTGGAAGTTTGAATTGTTAGCCAATGGTTATTAATTGTTTGAAGGATTAAAGTGGATGTTTGTAGTAGTAGGAGATGGCTTTTTAAGGTTTTAAGGTTTTTTGTGCTTTTGTGATGTCTAAAGTTTTGAAGTGAATATTTGACGTGTTAGAAAGGGATTACGGTAATGTTTATGTGCTAGTTTGTGGGATTGAAGTGGATGATTGTATTAGGAGGAGATGGTTTTTAAAGGTTTAAATATTATTGTGGTTTATATATTATATTTTAAAAGTTTTAAGTAGGTGAAATGGATTTTGTTTTCATAGTTAATATGTTGTTAGAATGAAATAATTTATTTAATTTTGGAATGGTTATATGTTAGTCATGGTTTGGAATTTGTTTTATATTTATATTTTGATTAAATTTATTAAGAAATATTAATATTTTTGGATATTTAAAGTTTGTGTTAGTATGAGTATGATTATTATAGCTGGAAAGTCTATTTATTATAGATGTTAGGTGTTCATTTAAATTTGAGTAATTGAAAAATGGTGCATAAAGTAGCCTACATTTAAGATAATATGAATTTTGTGTGCTTATTGCATATACACAAACGTACTCACAAACATTTTTATTAAGATGCTTTCCTTTTTCTGGGATCAAGAAGTCTCTGAAAGTATTTACAATAAAATTGGATATGAAAATTTTGGGTGGAGTACATATAAGCACGTGCATAATAAAGTAAGCAAAAAATGAATAAGGTGTGTACGCATGGATATGTGTCTGTTTGCCTGGGTGTATTTTTGTGCTTGTGTGTATATTTGTGTGTGTATGTGTGTGTGTGTGTGTGTGTGTGTGTGTGTGTGTGTGTGTGTTTGTGAAGAGCATAACACATAGGCGAAATGTTCGATACTTGTCAATAAGTCTCGAATCTTCTTGGATTACGACACGACATTTTTCAAGAAGTTTCCAACTCAAGCTACCCTTTGTGTACAAACAGTGTTGTTATATTTTTAATTTGAATGTTCGTTAAAGTACAATAGGTGTGATCCGCTACTGCTATCAATAAAATGTATACGTTTAATTTCCTATAAATATCCTTCATATCCGGGCCCAAATGACATCGTTGTCGACGGGCCCTAAAACACCACTCACTCACTTACTCACTCGCTCACTCACTCACTCACTTACTCACTCACTCACTCACTCACTCATGTTCCCTTTATTTGAGCTCTAATATTGTATAATTAACAAACCATAAGAAGTGCACAAAGATTGCTCTAGAAAAAGTGCATAGTTAAATTCAAAGTTAACTTACTGTTTACTTATATTCAACTGCATTTTATGCCTCCTGGCTGATTTTCAGTACACTTACTCAAATTTTTAAATCTCATTTATATATTTATTCATTTAAAAACTGATATTATTACTTGTTTCAGCAGTTGAGACTGTTGGTATGAGGTTCAAAGAGGCAAAATACGGAACTGGGGGACAACTCCATAGAATACTTGGGGCAATCTCCATGCAAAGAGAGAATGTTGCCAGCTTAATGGGAACAAAGACACCAACTTAAATGACTGTCATTAAAACTATTCCTTCTTTTCTAAAAAGATGCTCCAAGTTATCTGGCATCGGAGCAGCAGGCTATGACGATGTGAACTACTACAGACAGGAACCTAATTACCTGTGTAAGATGAGAAAATAGGATTCGTTTTAAGAAAGCATTCATTTATTTTGATTTGTCGAACATATGTTTAAGGTTTCAAGACACTTAAATACCTTCTGTAAATTAAATTTTACAGTAATTAATATTTCACAGAAATAAATAGTGATTAATATGTTTTACACTTCATAGCTAATGTGGGGTTGAATATTTTTGTATTCAGTTTTAATACTGCTATTAGAAATATTTTAACAGTAATCAATTTTTCTGTTTCAGATAAAGGCACTGACTCCCATTAGTGCACTTTATGAAGGTCCTCAACATAAAGGTCATATCATGCATTTTATAATGAATCAATCTAATATGCAAACCTGTTTGAACTAATATTAAAATGTGAATATTAATGCATACCATAGATTACGTGTATGTAGGCTGCTAAAATAATCAGATCATTTGGATGCTAAGGATGAAACACTAATCTCTTTGTGGTCTTTAACGAAACGCACAATGCTCCTTTTTATATTTGTCTATAACACAAAAGTTTAATCTTTATTTCATTTTGACAACGGTTCCATATTACCGTAATTGTTTCAGTGGTAGACTTCTAAGAGTTCTTAACAATGCATACTGTGTGTGAAGGCTTATGATATGAGTAAAAATTCCACTATCAATAAAGCAGTATACTATCCTGAAAGGAATCCACAGTACTGTATTTCCCTTAAACTGATTTTGTGAGATCTGACAACCAATCTGCTTTTAGATGAGGTAAATACTAGTATATTATAGTAAATGATGAAAAAATGTATACCTAACGTACCAAGCAATAACGTGTGAGGCTCGCATTTGGGAGCTTCCGGATTCAATTCCCTTTGAACATCTGCTCCGACTTTAGTTTTCCGTAAATTTCCCTGGTCCCTAATTGAATGCTATGGCAATTACCCATCACCACCTCTCCAGATTTCTTTTCATTCATTGCAATTCCTTACCTTGTTTATGCTGTGCTCTTTTGTGTTACTGGACAGATGGCCTTTACAGTTACTCCAGGGAGTTAGTATTGCCCTTGGTCAGCAAAGAGCAGCCTGATCCGTCCTCTTGAACATCTTAGATAGTAGGACGAACCTTCGAGCCAGGAAGAGTTGTAGCAATGGAGGTCATAGCGAGAAACATTTCCGTCCATTGCACACGTAAAGAATATGCTTAGTTCAATTCAAATGTGAGCGTCTTCTTTTTCTTTTTCCACTTCTTCTTTTACCCTTATACTTTCATGGAATAGATACATATTTTTTCTATAATTAGAGGATTTATTGATAGGAATTAACGGAGAAAGTGGCAGAGTCCCACAGGTGCAAGCCCGGTAGTTGCGGTTATGAGACTGCTGGTACCTGAAGGGCACGAGCGGATCTTGGAATGTTACTGGGGGTCCAGCACATAAACTAAGAGGCTGTGATTGGATCGCCGGGATTAGTGGGAGAGATAACTTTGTTTATTTATTTGGGCACTAGGTGCCATTTATTAATTTTTGCTTTAGGCAATACCTCAGAGCATGTTCTGGGATTCTTTTAAGTTCGTTTGAAGTTGGTTGAGTAGCAGTCGTATGGTCGATAACGGCGGTCACTCTGCCGGTGTCCGTAGTATGGAGATTGTCTACCGATGCGTTGAGTGTGGAGATTGTGTGTACCGAAGTGAGTGACGAGATCCTGAAACTGCCTGTCCAGACCCCTGGTGGTGTCCAGTAGGTCTGTGAGATGGGCCGAGGTGCGGTGTTCAGTGCTGCTCATTTGGTAGCCCATGTGGCCCATGTTCTCAAATTCTAGTAATAACACTTATCTGAGCAGTGTTGCAAGTGACTCGTAGTGCCGCGCAGAGTTGCTGGTAAGAGTGCAACTAAGGTGAACTTAACTATCGCAGTCTATAATGTCTAGTCATTTATTCAGCGGTCTACCAAAGACTCCCCTTCCGTTTCCTTCACAGTTTGCTAGTATAACCCATTATATCACTGATATCCTATCAATATGTTCTTCTAATCTTATTTTCACCACGATCCACTGGTACTATTGAAATGCTCATTTTTTGCACAAAAATATGCGCTCTGGTATCAAAAGTGTTACATCTCAAATTGTTCCACCAACGCCCCTCCATTACCGCTTAAAGCTTTCTGGGCAAATTCTAAGACATCTATATATGACACAGACATAAATTCTAAAGCCTTATATATAATAGCAACAGCTTTGCACTTACATCTGTTTTTGACACTCTTCATATATATATATATATTTAATTATGATATTTTAGTTTAACTTATATCTTCTTCAGCTCATGCACATCATGTTATGTGTGCTGTAAGCTTTATCTCTGTGGATTAATACAGTTGTTTCTAATATAAATGTTGTTCATGATTCGGAACCACATGTAAAAGTCGGCGTAAATATTGCCCCAAAGAAAAGCCTACGGAGGTGTGTGTGTGTGTGTGTGTGTGTGTGTGAGAGAGAGAGAGAGAGAGAGAGAGAGAGAGAGAGAGAGAGAGAGAGAGAGAGAGAGAGAGAGAGATATATATATATATTCCACTGCTTAACAGTGTCACTTAGGCGAAAGCTGGGTTGCTTGCCTGCATACCCCAATTTACTTTGCTTCATTTGTTTTATTTCCATTGAATATTGTCTTATATATTCTCTAATGAGATATATGTCTAATTTCTTTCATACATATTTCTGGTTTGCTTTCAGGCTCGTGATATATGGCGGTACCGGACAAATGGGGCGGTTGTTTAGGCATTGTAAATGCTGTTCTTGGTTTTGGTCAACGTTGTGTGATCGCTGTCCTCACGTAGGTAGGAGACGTACTGGTTGTGGATTTCCGCGTATCTCTGTGTCTTCTTTGCCTGAGACCCACATCCTCCTCCTGCGTTTGCCTCATTACCATACCTCCCTCTTGAGGGTGTTCGCCGTAATAGATTCTTGCGATGCGCGAGGTATTACCCTTTGTTGTCTACCCTATACTATTTTACCTTTCCCTCAAAATATTTTGCTTTTATTCCTGTACGTGCCTGACACTTTAGCAAATTATGCATTTGAAGATAAACTTGCTGTCGTTTGTGCTGTTGTATTAAATCGTTCCAACAATAGTAACTTGGTTTTAACAAGAAATGATTTTTATGAATTAGAATCCTACTAGCTTAATGGATCAACTTTGTATACTTAATTCGGAATAATATAGATATATACTATTCAGATGTAATATTCTGTAGATTAAACTTAAACTCAATTTACTGATGTCAGCATAGACACGATTTTTTCCCTCTTATTCCCTGCAGTCATATATATTTGAAACGGGGTAAAAATGCAAGTAAGAGCCCTGAAGGCAAAGACGTTATATTGATACCTCAAAGTTGTACATATACGGAAGCATATTTATAACACGGTAACAGTAAATGAAAACGAGAGATATTAAACACATACACCATCACGCCCATATTTAACGTATGCTTATACTAAATAACTTGCAATAGCATGATGTTTATTATCAAATTAATTACATACCTAAGGGAGTGCATATTTTAAATAGTGAAGTTTAATTCAATACATTTTGAAACATCTGATAACCTAGCTTGATGTAAACTAAAGGGCAGAACGTTACACTCCTTCTGCACCATCTTCTTTGGAAGTCTTGATAGAGACTTCTTTTTCTATATAAAAACGGCATCTGTCTTGCAACAGCTTGGTACGTCATATAAATCACCTTAATGTGCTGCCTTTAATGTCGTATGCTACTGTTACAATTCGGAAAACGCTTTGAAATAAGCATTAAAATATATCTGGAAACGCAAGAACATTTCATACTGGTTGAAAAATCAGGCTGTATTTTCACTATCAGGGTCCATTAACAGCTCGAAGAATTTTCATGTTTGTTACGATGTAACTAAGGAAATATTTTAAAGCTTTGATCTAAATACCTTGGTTTCCCTCCTAAGTATGCGGCAGATATTCTTAGTAATACATTAGAAAAGTTTATCAAAGAAGAGCTCAGAAATCCATCACGTTGTTGTTAGAGATTTTCAATTTCCACACTAAATTTTCAAATTCCAAATCGAGCTGGGAGTACGAGGTAGAGACAGCTTCACAGTTTAGTAAACTGCAATCAAATTTAGTAAAAGCTGGAAATCTTGACCTCAAAGACTTCTATGCATACCGGTAGCCAAGTTTATTGTGGCAATGAACTAGTGAATAATAAGTATCATCCTCCAAGTTCTGTCAGGACCGTCCTAACTGACTAGATTTTTTTTCCAGGTTTCCTCAGTCATCATAGCTGGCAAATGACTGAAGGAGCTCTGAATTTAGATCTGGAACGTTTCCTTTCGAAATTTATTTTCCATATTACAATTTCATCTGTGGTATAATTAGAGGCTTTGATTCAGAGATCTTGTAGCACATGTACAGCAGGAACAGGCCTTAAGCTTAGCTAACAAAACCAAAGATGCTTGTCACTCTGTCCCTCTGTGCCAATGTTCCCAAAGCTAAACTGCAAATGGTTACAAAATTTTGAGTATATTGAAATAAAAGTTTCACTGCTTTCATTTTTAACATTATCTCTATACCAATATTTAATTTTTATAACATTATTCACCATTTTATATTACCAATAATTTTATAGGACATTTTAGTTTATCTTAAGGTGGCTCAATCTGCCTACATCAAGGCAAATTTCTCTATTTACCTGAATTTAATTATTCTTGTAATACACGTAAGAACTCCATAGTTGCATGATTACTTATTATGGCCTAAAATTATAGTAATGTTCTGAAATGGGAACAATTGCAGCTCAAATATAGAATTATGAAAATAACTAGTATAATGAAACTTGAAAGGAATGAACATTTGCCATTGTTGAGAGGCACAATCAATAATGGGTATAAACAGCAAGCGTATAATTGGCAGTAAACAGATATTCGCTTCAGCTGTTGGTCTAATTCGTCATTAGTTTTATTATTTTCAGGCATTATTATCTAAACCAGTATATTTCAGTACAATTTTGGGTACATTTGAATTGAAAGGATGGCATCGAAACGCTTTCTCGCAATAGAACAGGATTTTGAATATCTCATTGAAGTTTTGGACGATAACCAATACAGTGAAAATGAAACTGATATCTGCCAGTTGCCACTGGAAGAAACAGGAGATATTACTGATAAAGAAGGACATTGATGACAATGTTTTAGAAGAAGTTGTTCCTTCAAATGTGTGAGGTCAGTCACTTGTCACAGCTAACATAGAATAAGGCTAAAGTGGAATCATGTGTGCATGTAGAAATCCGTTTATGGAAAACGTCGACAATTATAGAAACTGGTTCTTTACAGGATAGAGACACAATCCAGTGCTTTTCTGACAAACACCCAGAATTATTAGCTCTTGAAGCTATAGAGCCATTTCATAAAATATTGCCTGAAATATACTTGGATCATCTGGGATCAGTGACTTGCAGTTATGCAACTCAGAAGCGTAAGACTGTTCCATACAACAGATAAGATATAGCTCGGTTTCTTGCTTTACTTCTAATGAGTGGCTATCATATTTTACTGAAAGAAGATATGTATTGGTGAACAGCGGAAGATGCTATTTCAATTGTGCCAACGGCAATGTTAAAACACAAGTTTTGCGATAAAAAGAAATATTTCCACATTATGGACAATACTCGGTTGAAATAGGATAATAAACTTGGGAAAATTTCACCAATTTATGAAGCAGTAAATAAAAATTTGCAAGAGTTTGAAATGTTTCATAAACAATTGAGTAATCACGAGTCGCTGGTCCCCTACTATGGCCATTATTCTTGTAAAATGTTTATAAAGGAAAAACCCATTCATTTTTTTCAAGTGTGGATACCCTTGCTTCATAAAAATATATAAAGTTAAAGAAACTGATTAACACATTTTTCCACTTGAGAGCAGAGTAGCAGTTATGTTGTTGAGCATTATTACTAATTCTCTGCAGTTAGAAATATCCTTTGATAATTTTTTTACCTCGCTGAAGTAGCTGAGGATGAAGGAATTCAAAGGAATTTGCACAGTAAGGAAAGGAAGAACAGGTAGATATCCCTTATTACCTGTAAAAGAAATTAAAACGATGGAGAGAGGAGCGTTTGACTACTGGAGTGATAGGGATAACTAAATGTGTAGATGGAATGACAATTATATGGTCATCTTAAAGTCCAACTACCATACACACCTACCATTAAGAACAAAGAAAAGGTACTCTCGCCAAATGAAGGAGAAAATTGATGTCACTGAACCTCACGTTTTACGTAAATAAAATCAAGGAATGGCTGGTGTTGGTGTCTTCGAAAGATTTTCTCCAGCTATAGACCCCAACTTTGAATCAAAAGTAGTGGTAGAATTTATTCTCCAATGCTCTGAATGTAGCAGTAGTTGCATGGAGCCGGGAAAATTCGCAGATGACTTCATGGAGAGAATTCAAAGAATCACTTGGATTTCCGGAGAGAACAAGCTACCGCCCTCATGTACGTGCACGCCAAGACAAAGACCAAGAGTTGAGATCCCAAAGTCATTGAGGAATGTTGACGGTCAATTTCTGGTTGAGGCTGAACAGGGAAGATGCAAAAAGAATTCAGGACTGAAATGTCATGAGTGTATAAGGAATATTCACTTACACTGCTTTCTGGTTGTCCATGGCTTATCAACAGTTTAACTATTGGCTGATTCTGAAATTACATTTTTTCTATGTGAGATTGACTACTTTAATATAAAAATGTGTTTTTACAAATTTTTAATTGTGATTTTCTTTTTAAAATGACAAATTTCTGTTTTCTGTGTCAGCAATAAAGCTGTAATAAAACTTATTGTGTAACGCCAATGTTCCCAAAGTGGAAGACAGTCATTTCTATAGATAAAAATAATTCCATTATTATCTTGATTAAATGCCAAGTAGACGAAACATACCCATAAGTACTTAATTTTTAATCCAAAGAAAATTCGGCGTGACCCTAAATTCTACAAAGCAAAATAAATTCAGAAAAGAAGATATACATAGAAGTTTGGAGGTATATCGGTAAGATGAAAAAACCCTTATAGAACAAGAAATGCCTTATATGTCACAAACAAAAGAGGATAAAAGTATATGAGAAACGAAACAATTAAAGGGATGAAGTCAATATACCATGATCATCATTCATGTCGAGGTAATACATCTCAGAACAACAGGAGCAATGAATGGGATTCTTCATTGTACTAGGCTGATGAGCCTTTACAACACGGATTATGCAGGCTTGGTGATTGTAATGGTGGGTGTGATAGTGATGATGCTGATAGAGGCTATGTTGGTGATTACAATAATGTTGGTATTGGTGATGATAGTGATGAAGTGAAATTTACTCTTTTATTAGAAGAATACTGGTAATATATCTAAATTAGGTTTATCTGTCCTAGTTGAACATTTGTAGACGTATGCATCAGCGAAGTTTGATGTTTATATCACTTGTTGCAAGCTTTATTCCTGCAGTATTAATTTTAAGATTAATAATGAGACTTTGCAGTAAAATTTTCAGGGTGTATTACATTTCGTCTTCTAATTCTGCCTTTTTCGCGTGTATCTCTGGGGAAAATGTTTATTGCGCAATTTGTATGGTTAGTGCACTAGAAACTTCAGAAGCTGAGAGGGCAGACTAGTGTAAATTGTAGATTCGTGTTGTAGATCGAGTGCAACGATTTTTAATGATCCCAATAACGAAATATCCCAAATGCTGGAGTGCCTCATACTCAAAAATTAGCCAGAACTTTCGCCATGGCTGCGTTATGAACATCAATCATCGTTTGTGTTCAATTAGCAGCAATTTCTTCACACTGCATAACGAACGGGGATGCTAATGTGGGAATCTTCGGAATTGGAAACTCCTTCGATTTCCCTAAGTAAATTGCCGCGCAAATACATATCACCTTCTTATCCTATCCTTGATTAAAAAAAGTGTTCTGCAAGTAGAAGTTCATGTATAGGAGAATAAAAATTTATTTATCATTGTAAATTAAATAACTTCTTAAACGCTTTCTACTGCTTCAAGACAAAATAACATAGTCAAATTCGGTTTCTGTAACCCTATTTGCCGGTCGTATTGGAAAGCGAGTAAGCCGTATTGGTATAGTATGATAACATGCATCGCTCAAAGTTCAGCTTGTTGGTAAAGGGAAAGGAGGTTGTTGAGAAAATGCGAAGGGAAGTTTACTATTTAAAATGAACGAACACATGGTCCTTCAGTAACTGCCACGTGTAGCGCCTTATTTAAAGGAAACTCTAACTGAACTTTTGATAGATCTTTTGTAAACTGAATCACATGCTGTCTAAAAATAAGTGGAAGGTTTCCATTAAAAAATATATTGGTCTTCATATTTCCATTCCGTTTACTTATATTGGGTAGATCTTGAGATTATACTGAAGATAAACGTTTCAGGAGTCACTGAATACATTTTTATAAATATGAATAAATCAGAAATATCAAAATTTGTATTTAGGTCTGATATCATATAAGGATTTTAGGACTAGGGCTTACTACGGAGGGGATTCGGCACAAAGACCACTCGTAGTCCATTGTAACTATGCCCCAAATGGGGCACCCTGGGAGGAAGGTAAAGGCGAGAGGACACAAAGAGCAGCCGTCCCAAGGAGCCACGACAGGGTTCCTAAATTTTACTTAGAGACTTCACCGGCAGACAAGGACAACGGACATACACCCCTACTGTGGAACGGCAACGGTCCCGGCAGCCTGACACGAAATGCTTCCAGCAGCTGCATATGTCTGAGATAATTGTATTACAAATGCAGTGTTTTGAGGAATTTTCTGGGAAACATATCTAATAGCGTCTTCCTTCTAAATAACTTTCGTGATCCATAAAACCATATGAGATGAAACAAAATGTTATCATACAAAAAGGTAGAGCTCGCTAAAGCACACATGTTATATATATATATATATATATATATATATATATATATATATATATTATTTGTTATGAGGTTAACCATTTCCATAATAATTCCTGTTAATTCTTTCAATGTTAAAAACATACTTTTCTCAAATAAAAATTGCTATCAGTTCAAGGTATTATTCTCACCTGATGTCGTCCCGCGTTGTCACTGGACTCTTTTTTTTTTTTTTTTTTTTTTTTTTTTGTAATTTACGTCCTCCAACGTTAAGTCATATCGGACGGTGAATGAATTGGATCAAATGATGCTCAAATGTGTCCAGGGACCATGGAGCTTAGAGCTACCCGACATTAGTCTTTCGGGATAAAGGGAAAACCCTGGAAAAAACTTATTCAGGTAACTCACCCTGACCGAGATTCGAACTCGGGACCTCTTGAACGTGAGGCAGACATGCTACCACCACGCTACCGAGGTGGGCTCACTGGGGCTGTGGGTTGTATTCAGCCCTCCGGGAAGACGATGAAGCCACAAGTTCCTAATTCTTCTTGGACCAATCTGGCACTCTGATATATCGATATAACTAAAATATCCAGATCTACTTCAGTCTGAGCTATGAGAACTAATTTTCAGACATGGTCGTAAGCGAAAAGGATGAATGTTCCAAATAAACTACAATACCAATAAATTCTTTTCACTTTTAAAATATCAAGATGTTCAATTTCATTTATATTATTTATACAATTTTTCGTATGAAACTTGACAATTGTACTGTATACTCTGATTACAATTAACAGAAAAAATGGTGATAACTCTTTTACTACTCTGCTTCTCTTTCGCGGCACTGAATTTACGTCTGTTCACCATAACTTTGGTCTATCAAAATACGCTTTCTTTCCTAGCTCTTTTACCAAAATTATTCATTTTTCATTCTCTCGTTGCCATCACTACCACTCAAACTTAATTTTTACTGGTCCACGTCACACATTACATAATCTAGTTCTTTTAAACTGCCAATGATCAAATATTCACATCATATAACTTACATGTTGCGTCATCTCATGACCTGCTGAACTTTAACAATTTCCTTTCTTATTCATTCTAACACGCCATATCATTTCTTAAATAAAATGCTAAATACTTAAACATTTTTCAACTCT
>CM060950.1:314570150-314592650 GCA_030765055.1 Mantis religiosa
ATGCTCACATCTGCGTTATATGATTCTCAAGCCTGACTTAAGAGGCCTTTGAGCAAAATTAAGCGGTCTTTATTCTCAAAATTCAATGAGACACTACGAACCACAACATGTATAGAACGTTCAACAATAAGAGCTCAAATTCAACTAAAAAAGACAAATGTTTCCGTGTAACACAACTTTTTAAAGTAAAGTACACTTTTGTTATGTTAAGGTTTTCTGCATTTCTTGCAATTTTCGTCTTTAATCTAAAACATTATTTACAGAAAAGTCAAGAATAAATCCTTATATGTCAATATCTCAAGCACAATTTGTTTTACTAAAGCTATTAGAGTTTATTTTTGACACAGGAAGAGGCATAAATAGAGCAAATACTTTCCCTGGAATGGGGCTACTTGTGGTGAGAATTTATTTAATATAATTTTCGTTTTTTATTGTCATGCTATACAACATAGCATAATTAATGCAGTCATAGACTGTCTCTCTCTCCCTCTCTCCCACTCTGTCTCTCCCACACATTTGCGCACAAAGCACAAAGTCATGAGCACACATCGTATAAGTGCGTAAACCCTTCTGAATAGATTGAAATAGAGTTGAATAGACCCCAAATATATTTCCGTTGAAATTACGACATCCGAGTTTAAATTGTGATTCAATATTTCCTTTATTTTATTTTAGGGTAATAATTGATAAGAACTTCTCTGACATTTAGACCTTAGTATAATGCATAAACCTATTACTAATCTATTGTGTTTTATTTATAGAAGAATAGCCATTTATGCATATTATGTAGTTTAAGCTTTGCATATCTATTTACTGTTCGTTACACATAAAAACTATATAAAGTTAATACCAGTAAGATATTAGAAATTTTCATTAACCTTTAATAATATATTCCTATATATTATACCTTCTTCTATTTAGCTTAAGTTAATCGAGAGGGATGGCTCAGACAGTTTCATTTATGGTCCGTATTCGGGAGGCCCGGGTTTGATTCCCATGGCCAACCTACCTGGCCCATAGTCTTTTGGGAGGTTTTCCCTGGTCATTATATGAATTCTGTGTAGGTCCCCCGAATTTCCTGTCCCTCCACTTCATCTCCATTATGATTTCACATCATCTATCATCTGGCAGTCTCTTTCAGGGTAGAGGTGTCGGCGGATGTCTTGGCGTTGCATAGCTGCATGATATGTTCTGAGTGAACCACTTTCTCCTTCGGTAGGCTTGGACCGCTTCGGAAACACAGCAGGGAAGAACGTTCGTTGTCCTGGCTTCCCACGTGAGATTTCCATCTAAGTAAAATGTAGAGACCCTGTCCTTTGTGCCGTCGTGACTCTTGGAACGGCCGACCTCTATCTCCTGTAGCTTCATCCTTCCTCTCGAGGATTCCCCACTTGGGGGCATAGGTACAATATATCGAAACTGGTAGCAGTACCGAATCCCCACCGCAGTAATCCTAATCGTAGCCTAACTTAAAGTAAGATATTAAAAAGTTGGTGAATATGTTTATTTTTAAATTATGATAACATCCACCACCAAATCCACATAACATTAATTCAGACGGCCTGCCTGTCACTGAACCAGAAAGTGAATGCGGCATGTATACTTACGTCAGATACTTGTTACAACCCCTTACAATTTCCGGTCTGTTTTCAAACCATGCTGAAGAACACGCTGCTGGTATTCGTGACAGCGACAAGATAAGCAGCTTTCTTTAGTAAATTATCTTTACTTCTATGTTTTAACTAGAGGAAATACAAATTCTATGTTATATTACAATAGTAAAATATTTATGCACTTTCGAGCACTTTTATGAGCACTAAGACACAAAAATGTCTCTGAGTTCACATTACTAAGCTCCATGTAATAGTCTTGGGAATACTATGAAACAGAATTCTAAAACGTGAAGATAACCAAATGAAATAAAGAGCAGAGATTACATTCTTTGGAGCAAGAAATTAATCAATGCAGATCAACAAATGATTCATAGATGTGCATGCCGGGCAATATATTTGATTTCTGAAGACTCATACGTTAAAAGAAATACTTCCGGTTCCTAAATCCCAAAGCGATCAGCCAGCGATTCAGTGACAAAAGACATCCTCATCAGCGAAGACCCCATGTGACCTCTGGGATGTAGCAGGTAGAGGAAGTGCAACTGTGATCATTAAGGATCTTGGTCCCTGTGGATCTTGGACATGTACTGAAGAGGGCTACAATCACAAAACAAAGTTTTAGAAAAATACATCAAGAATAGAAAAAAACTCATGTCGCCAATCAGAGAAATTGGAATATCCCTCGAAGTCCTGGGTACGATACTCTTGATTATAATTAATAGGAACGATGTGGTTCAAGTAAACCATGAAAAAATGGAATCTACTAGTTAAGTATACTATAGTAAACCAATGCTTTTAAAAAAACAATAGAATCGAAGAATTGGGGAAAAAATGTTTTTTGAATTGAAAATGTTTGTGTTAATCTCCAACAATGCAGCAACGTTTTATTTCCCATGAAAGTACTTTAATACCGGATTAAAAATATTTAAAGTCATATTTGAGAATATATATATATATATATATATATATATATATATATACATTTTCCTGCTCGTTTTCTAAATGGGGGTCAATTTAAGCCAAGAACAACTTTTTTTCTTGAAATAATTTCCTCGCATACTTAAATATGTCTGATGGGAATATGAAATATTATATTTATCCAAAATTTTATATCTTTTTATTTATGCTATTCACACACATAGGTTCACGAGCCCGCAGATGGTGGAAAAATCTTGAGAAAGTGATACTTGCTCTAGTTATTTTTGTTGTTCCATTTACACCCCGCCTTTAACTGTAATGGTCATATTGCCTATTTGCGATCGTGTTGACTCGTATACCTTGGGTTGCTGGTACTTTGGCTTTTAATCAGTATATCACGCGCACATTCGCCCTCTCATTCATACTTCCAGAATCTGGGAAAGATGGGGAATCTTCTTGGTTGGAGAAAAATCCCCACCCCCAACTCGGAATCGAAACAGGGACCCCTCGCACAGCAGGCAGGTGATGTACTGACTGAGCTACAGAGCGAGCCTTTTCTTTCGTTTGTAAAAGTGGATAAAGTGGATAAAGCAAGTATTTTATATTGCTATTTTTCATTTATTGAAGTTACTTTTGAATTTCAATTACACTCATGTCACATTTTAAAATCATTTCTATATTCTCTGTAACGTGAAAACCTAATTCGTGAGATCGACCCTATTTTATCATTTTGCTCTCTTTTATTCTTTTCTTTCTGAGTGTCTTTTAACATAGGCAGAGACCATTCCATTCTTGGTGTATCAATTTACATCGCGTTCCCAGGGCTGCTCTAAGTACAAAATTTATTTAAAGCAAGCACAATTTTCCTTCAAGCAAATTATGTAAGCATTTAGACAGTAAAGTAGTACCTATTCTGAAATATGGTTAACGATTTTATCTTGCAGAAAATACGACGCAAGGAGACTAGCACTTCTCCCTCTTTCACAAATGTACAGAGAAAGTTTTAAACATACTTTGACATTTCTGGCAAATGTCGTTTACATAAGCATAATTTTATATTGCAGAAACAACGGAATGCTTTTTTTAATTAATAGTAAACACAACAGTGAGGCGAGTAGCAAAATGTAGCAAATTTGTGCTTTCATTCATGTTATATTAATCTGTGCATATCTGTTTAGAAGGATAATGCTACTGGATAAAAGAAAATATCTCCGTCACTTAACTCAGCTATTTTATCTTAGCTGTATTGCAACTATGATTATTGTAAAACAATCATAAAGTCACTAGAACATTATGTTTTACATTCGCTGCTTGAACTGGAACATTACAAACATCTATAGGTATTTAAATTCGATTAGAATTACGTCATGGAGATAAACACTTTAATACAAGAAATTAGTTCTTAGAAAATAATGCAAGTGAAGCATATACTGCATATTCATATTTTAGTTTAGAATAATAGGCAATGTTTGGGTAGTGTTTGAGGGTGAATGGAATAAATAAGGGACAGTCACAAATATACAAGGTATCCAGAGAAACACTCCGTAATAAGGCGTCACTGTCATTGCCAGATTTACACACAACTGGGATCATCAGAAATAACATTTCAAAGCACTGTTTGGTGATATGTAATTGATGTTATTTACCAAAATTATGACAGATCTGGAAAGAGATGCTATTTTAGCTATTTCCCTTGTAACTCTTATTTCATAAACTTCTTCTGAATATGCTTAAAGAAACTAACAAAGAACTTTCTTCTCAACAAAAAATGTAATTGTGCACGTTATTTCTTGTAGCTATTTTGTGAACAATAAACACTGGCCATAAGAGAGCGTAGGTTTTCACGGCCGGAGTCAATATAACTAACAATTATTTCCAGGCTGTTATGCCGTGGTTTGCTGGAGTTGGCTTTTCCAGACGTTTTCATCCACTACTATGGTGGACATCTTCAGTGGTGTGGTCGTAGTCGTAGTCTCCTCGGAGAAATTCGAGTAGCGTCTGAAGTGTTGACCAGCAGCAGACCAGCAGAAGAGACAAGTCGTCCAGGTTTACCTGGGCGGAGTGTTTGCTGCCCAGCACGTAGCCGCTTAGTGCGGCTTTATCTGGGCAGTATAATAGATATGTCGTGTGTCTCAGGCGATTGTCTTGATCAGTGTTATATCTAGCATTAAATGGGCGCTATCGCCTCGTGAGAGGTGTGCAACCAGTGCTGTCTGCGCTCTTCCGCCTGCCTGGGAGGCATCTGAGCACAGTCCGCTTGACAGGCTAGAGGGAAAGGGACTAATGTTCAGATATGGGATTTACCAAGCCCACTTCTGGGCTTGGGGGTATGAAGTCAGGGGAAGTGGCCCTCTTTAAATCAGGTTACCCAAAACACCTTTGGGCAACCGGTAGTTTGGTCGGCGGCGAGGAACCCTGTGGTCATAGCGGCCAAGGGTGTTCACCAGGCTATTAGGATGGGAGTCTAGATCTCTCCCGCACCACATCCACAATGAACGGGACTCCGGAATAAGTGTGAAGGATGTGGGACGGGAATCTACGTCCGGTATCATAGATCATTCGCAGTGCCCTGTTCTGGACGTACTGTAGTCTGCGGATAGTGTTCGGAGCCGCTGATCCCCAGATTTCGCAGTCGTACAGAATCAGGGGCGGTATAATCGTCCGATACAGGCGTAGCTTGAGGTGCGTTGGCATGGTGGATTTTAGTACAGGGTACAACTTCCTGAGTGCTGCATGCCCTTGTCCAGCTTTGACCCGGACGTGAGGTGCGTAGGTGAGGCCGCGATCAAGGAGGACGCCGAGGTATTTGGCAGAGGGAACCTATTCCAACGGCCGATAGCTCGGAGCTGGCGTTGCAGCGGAGGATGGCAATATCTTAAGTTCTTGTTACGTGCCATTATGAGGACATCGTCGGCATATTGGCACGCAACAGTCTGTGATTCTAGGGGGAAATCAGACATGTAGGCTGCAAAGAGCAACGGAGACAGAACACTGCCTTCCGGGACTCCCGCGGCTATGGGTCTGATAGTTGATAGCCGTCCTTCAACTCTCACCATGAACGTGCGGTCTCTGAGCAAACTGCTTATCAGGGCGAGAAGGGAAGGAGCTGCGTTGGCCTCCCTGAGTTTGTACAGAAGGCCTTGGTGCCAGGTTGCAGCAAAGGCTTTCTCTACGTCTAGCAGCACCGCGACTGTCTTGAGGTTTTCTTGGAATCCCAGGACCGTCCTCTCGGCCAGACGCAGTAGCTGCAGGGTCGTGGGGTGTCCAAACTGGTGATGGGGTAGGAGCTGCTTTTCTTCGAAAAGAGGGGTCAGGCGGGATAGGAGCAGCCGCTCAAATAGTTTTGAGACGTTTGGGAGAAGACTTATCGTTCAGTAGCTAGACGGAAAGACCACATTCTTGCCGGGCTTCAGGATGCATACCACTCTTCCCTCTTTCCAGCAAGCCGGAAAATGGTGGAGGTAAAGGCACGCATTGAAGATCCGCGTCAAATGGATAACGGCCCTCTTGGGAAGGTCCTGGAGCATAAGCGCGCTAACGCCATCATGTCCAGGTGATTTATTGGGTTTCAATTTGCGGATTTCAGCAGTCACCGCTCTTGGGGTGACTATTGGGAGATGGATCACTTCATGGCGACGCTGTGGCTCCTCATAGAGGTCTTCCAAAGCAACCTCCACGATGTAAGTGAAGTCTTCGTCCTGGGGTCCTCCCTTGGCTCGAATTGACTTTCCAAATTATCCGCGAAAGCTTTGGCTTTATCTTGGGGCTCGTAAGCGAGTCCCCAGGGTTTTGTCCCTCCTGAGAGACTTGATGATCCTCCAGAGGTGCTTTTCCTGGAGGTCCACGTTTCTGAAGGTGTTCTCCCAGGCCACCTTACGGTGGGCACAGAGCAGCCGCCTTGACAGTGATTTGAACCGCTGGTAAACTGCTCCTATCCTGGGATGATGGAAACGCTGACAGAGCTTCCGGTCAGCTGCCTTGGCTCTTGGCAGCTGCCGGATCACGTTTGGAATGGACAGAGGGTTAAGTGAGTTGGTTGGGATACGGTGAGAGTGTACACTCACCGCTTGTCGGACTTGTTGGGAAGAACTCATCGCCGCTGCCTCCAGCGCCTCGACATCGTAGATGCGTGGACGCGGGTTAATGGTTTGGTTGAGTTTGTGGATGGCTGCATCCCATTCGACCTCAAGTTCCCAGTCTGAGTTTAACAGAGCTGGCATGGTGACGTCGGAATCAACCGTGACTGGGTCATGGTCGGAGTCCAGTTCGTTCGCTGCCGAGAGATCTAGGTGAAATGGAAAGTGCTTTGTGATCATGATGTCGATGACATCCGCCCTGCCGCGCCCGTATCGAAAGTTGGACCTCTCGGCCAATGCGCGGTGAGATTTGGTTCACCGCTTATGAGGCGGTAGAGCCCTCGTCGCCTCTGGTTGCTCGTACGGCTATGCCAGAGCCCGTGTTTGCGTTGAGGTCTCCTGCAATGCAAACCACTGGGTATAGGTTGAGAAGGGTGGTGTAATCAGCTTCGAAGAAGTGATTGCCAGGTGGGTCATAAGCCGCTATCAGCGGGGTGAACTGTCCGCCGATTGACAGCCGGATGCCGCCGGCCTCCACGTGCTGTAGGGCAGGGAGAGGAACAGGAGTGGGCGTGATAATGTTTTTCACGAGTATAGCTGTACCGCCAGCCCGCCGACCATTTCGATCGGAGCGGTGGGTGACGTAGCTTGGCAGCGAAAAATCGATACCAGCATTCAGGTGCGTCTCGCGGATCATAAGGATGTCAATCCCGTAGGACTGTACAAACTCTAACACTCCAGGTCGCTGATCCCGTTTACCGTTTGCGTACCAGAACGCAGCACGTAATGGTCTCCTGACAAGTTGTGGGGCCATTACTCATCGGTGCATGGGAAAACTTCCTCGAGTGTTTGGAGGAGAATGGTGTGCTTTTCGTGGAAGTCTAGCCTCGGGTCTTTTATTTTCTCCTTGCAGTCCCTAAGGATGGGGATAACTCTCAAATTGAGGTCGCCAAACCACAAGGAAAGCTCCCTGAATTCGTTGATATCCTTCGCAGAGATGGACCAACAAAAGGATGCAAGCGCCACTGCAGTTGCTCTCACAGATGCAGGAGCCCTAGTTGGAGCAGGTTCTGCAGCTGGTGCCGGCGCTGGCGCTGCGGCCGGGCCGGTAGACTCAGCTGGGGCCTCCCCCTGGTGAGAGGGGCTGCGGCCTTTGTAGCAGGCTTAGCTGTCCGAGGCGCCTTGCGGCCCTTATTTGGAAGCTGCGGGCGCGGTGCCTCCTGTGGAGTTCTGGTGTTATGGGTAGTGTAGCCGCCTGCTCTGCTACTTGAAGAGTGCGCTCTGCCTTTTCGAGGGCCGCCGCGAATGAGATACCGGGACGGACAGTTACCGATCCCGCTCTGCCTCCGCGGCAGCTCTCTATGATCTTCTGCCGCTCCACGCAAACTTTGTATATGCTGACGTGGTCCTGGCGGCAGTTTGCGCAGGCGCTTTGTCGCAATCGTTCAGGAGATGGTGATAAGCACACCGCAGGCATGCGATCTTCCGCTCGCAGGCCATGCTATAGTGATGGAAGGCCATACACCTGTAGCATTTGACGGGTCCACCTTGACCGTGAAAGCGCTCGACTTTCACGACAGTGTGGAGCACCACCTGTACAGCATTAATGGCCTTAACCGCCTCACCAGGGTCCTTGCCTACCACAACAAGGAAGAGAGGCATTGGTACACGCACAGAGCCTTCCACTGTGTGCACTATTTTCCTCAGCTGGGCAACAGCTGAGGCCTTGATTCCGTGCTCCTGCTCCAGAGCAAGTTTGACCTCCTCTGGTGGGCACTCGGAATCCAGTCCCCTCAAGTTTTGACTGGCTAAGCTGCAATATTTATAGGCCTAGGAACCTCCGCTGATTGGCCCGGCAGGCAGACGGAGTGAGGGAGGGGGCAGGCTTCGTTACAGATGTTGCTCCCTCCTGATTGGTTCACTTGGTTTCCTTCTGTTTTATGCCGTTTCTTGTGTTGGAGCGGAGACCTAACCCTCCATGCGTATGGCCCGCGGGTTCCAAAGCACTTCCCGCCTGGTGGCAGGGCGGACGTCATAGACTTCGAAATCAAAAAGAACATTCCATTTCATATGGACCTCACGGTATTAAATGCTCTGGATGCTGACCACATCCCAGTTGTGATCAACTCAGACGTTACCGTTGCAGCTCTGGCAACGGCTGACTGGGTGGACGAAGTAGACTAGGATGCCTCCATCCTTAAAATCCATAACTCCGTGGACGCCCGCCCTTGAATCGACTCTGTGAAGTCACATGAGGCGGCAGCTAAGGAATTCTCCACATCCATCATAAAGGTGGTCCGTGCTCACACACACCGCATTCCAATCGAGGCACCAAACCCCACAGATATCTCAGGACTCATCAAGCAGTTTATAAGGGCTAAAAATGCTGTAAAAAAGCTTTGGCAGAGATTTCGCCATCCCAGGATAGGAGAAGTACACCAGATGTTCAAATCCCTAGTAAGACGACACCTAATAGCACACCGCAAAGAGGCCTGGGGAAACATGTTAGGGCAAACCAATCTCCAGGCGAGAAAACCGTCGCGAATGGTCCGTAGACTGCGGAAATACAGAACATTACACCAGTATCCCTTGCACAACCATAGAGGTCGACTCGTCTACGAGTCGGGAGAAAAAGCAGATGCCCTAGCAGACTATCTGGAGACCCACTTCCAGCCCAGGATTGAGCCAATGGACGATGACCGTGGAACGAGTGGTGGAGGACTTCCTGGAAGCTCCGTCCCCGGAACACGAGGAGTTCCACATTCCCATAGTATCCCATAGAGAGTTAGCCACCACGCTTAACTCTCTAAGAACCAACAAAGCCCCTGGGCAGGACCGCTTCACAATGGAAATGCTAAAACACCTCCCAAGCAGAGCCGGGATTCACTTAACTCATATTTATAACGCATACCTGTTCATACGCCACTTTCTAGATATCTGGAAGGAGGCGGGCGTGGTATGCGTTTTAAAACTGGGGAAAAATCCGGTCTTCCCGTCCAGTTATCGTTCCATCAGCCTTCTACCAGTTTTGTCAAAGGTATTCGAAAAACTGCTCTTCTCCCAGCGTCTTCCTCACTTAGAGGAAAGGGGCCTTATCCCGGTACACCAGTTTGGCTTCCGTTCTGGCCACTGCACGACCGAGCAGGTACTGCGAGTTGCCGAGAAGGCCTCTCTGGGATTCCAGGAAAGGTCTAAAACGGTAGCAGTGCTGCTTGACGTGGAGAAAACATTCGCCACAAACTGGCACGATGGGCTCATTTACAAGCTCCTAGAGCATGAAATCCCCATTCCATACATTTACTTGGTCGCCGGTTTCCTTGGAAACCTAAGCTTCCCACACCTGTCAGTATGCGGAGGATCTCATGATCTTCGCAGTAAGTAGGAACACATGGTACAGCTTCCGGCAAATCCAAACCCAGCTCCAGGTCATTGGCGAATGGAGCGCAAAATAACGAATGGAAATTAACCCGGAGAAGAGCTCTGCAATTCTCCTGGTGAAAACCAGAGCCTACCGGTTACAGCAAACGTCGAAGTAACTCGGAGTGACGCTGGACCGTAAATTAAGTTACGTTCCGCACCTCAAGGGCAAGTTTCAGCTGGGGCACGTCACGCTCCGGAGCCTATACCCTATTTTTCGCTCAACTATGCTCATCGGTCTCAAACTCCAGCTCTATCGGGCGATCATTCCGCCTATGATTCTGTATGGCTGTGAGATCTGGGGAACAGTGGCTAATACCACTTTCGTCAGGCTCCAGACGCTGCAGAAAAGCGAACTTCGCATCATATACGATACAGACTGGAGATTTCCTGCTCATATCCTGCATGAGCACTCCCAGATCCCGTACATTGTCGATGTTATCCGCGACAGGGCACGATCAATGTACGACAAAATCCAAAATCACAACAACCCTTTGGTGAACTCCCTGGGCAGATATGACAAGAGGGAACAAAGACGCTTGCCATCCTTCAAACTACCAACAGACGTTTCGGGGCCCCTTGGTTAGCCGAAGATAAACCCCAGATATCTCTAAGACCCATTTTTTACGCCTGGTGGGTCAAGCGACATGCAACCTGTAACCAAAACGGAGCAAAAACATTAGATCCTGTCTCCCAAAACAGGGGAACGCCTAAATGCAGCTGCCTTTTGAGATCAATCAAGGGCATCCCATTCCAAATTTCCCAAAAAATTCAAACAAAAACCCTAGCCGAACATACCACCACATTGCTCATTTCCCATGTAAAGCCGCAAAGCGGCTAGGTACTGCGGCATAAAGACACCCGGACGGAGAGAAGCCCCGCCCGACTTGGACTACCTCTGGACCTCTGGATGACCGAGTGCCAGTTGCTATTGTGCTTCAAGGTTTCCTCTTTCTTGTTGAAATTTTGTGGATGTCTATAAATGTCCATAGCCTCGAGTTGTAGTCGGGCATGGTAGTGCGTCATGGATGACAGAATGTTAGTCTCCTGGAACTTGATAATGTGTTCACCATCAGCTTCAGTGGCATGTTCAGCGACTGCAGACTTATCTGTTTGACCCAAGCGGTAGTTTCGTTTGTGTTCGGCGAGTCTGGTGTTGATGCTGCGCTGTGTTGTTCCAATGTAGACGGAACCGCAGGAGCAGGGAATTCGGTATACACCAGCCAATGATAGAGGTCCCCATGGATCTTTAGCAGAGCGTAGTAGATTGTTAAGTTGTTTGGTGGGCTTAAAAACAGTCTTGACGATGTGTCGCTGCAGTATGTGCTGAATGTGGTCGGTAACATTTTTGAAGTATTGCAGAAAAACAGTACCATTGTATTTGGGTCTGTCTGTATTCTGTGGGGCAGGTTTCGGCCTAGCTGGACGGCAAGCCCTTCTAATTTCTTGAATTGAGCAGCCATTGGATAATAATAGATTTCCTTGTTGTTTCATTAATTTATGTTGGCAATTTGAAACAAACGAATTGAAACTATATTGTGTGGATCTTTTGAACTGTGAAAAATTCTGAAAATGTTTACAAGGAATACAATGAAGTTTTTGTTTCCTTATCTTCTTGCCATGATCCTACATAAGTTACCTATACTGAAAATCTTTTTCATTGAAAGATTTGTAATATACTAATAGAATGTTCAATGTTTATAGTTCTGTTTCATGAAGAGAGGGTGATATATTATTATAACACTTCGTCAAAATTTCTGAAGAGCAGTTTACACAAGCAGAAAAATCTGCAGATTTAAGGATTTTTGTTCTTGATTTATGCTTCTGATGGCTTCCGAAGCTCCTCTAGAAATCCGTTATTCGCCAATAAAGGCCAGTGCAATATTAACTTTGCTCTAAGTATTTGGTAAACATATCAAGCACCTGTCTATAATACCTGCTTTAAAATATCAGAAAGTAGATTAAATCTGCAACTAAATAAGGTATCAAATAATAGATCTACAAATTACTTTGCTAACTCGGAAGTTAAATTCTAGGCAAAGATGACATATTTCACATTCTGCTTACTCGACTTATGAAGTTTTAGAAATAGCTCAGTGAACCTTTTCAATAAATGCAGTACGCATTACCACAGGCGAATGAAAAGTTTAATTAAATTCGAGCCAAATTTCAGAGACAGTATTTACTTATAAGTTATTGATTATGAGTATGAAAACATGTGTGCAATAATTTGTTACTTATAAGTATTTTTATAATATCTTAATGTTTTGTTTAGTTCTGATAAATAGGATGGTTTTCTACTAATGTTAGAGAACTAAAATAAACTCTCCTGAAATTTATTTTAGTAAAACTTTAATTAGTTTTAACTGTCAGTTTCACAGTCCTCACAGCTTAACATTTCACTGTTACGTCACTTTCTTCGTGACCTACTGCAAAGATTCTTCTTCGGCCCACTTTATTCGCTGGAGAATCGAACACAGGACGTCTCTAATCACTTATAAAAGCAGCATTCACTGCACATCATAGCTATCCTCGTACCTACCTTCATGTAAGCTTGGGCTATAGTCTCTCTATCACAATATTTTTTATATATATATATAGCATTTAAAGAAACTCGATTATTCTATTAATCAGTATTTGTAATCATCTACACTCTGAGTCTGAAAAGTTGTATCCTGAGAAAGTGGTACATTTGTGTCAAAAAACTTTGTGTAATTATGCAAAACAGAGTAACAAAGGTGTTCTGACTGACTTTAACGTATTCAGTGACTGCAAATTTTCAGATAAAACTGTAAGGTTTGTTAACTATTCTCAATTTATTTGTATTCAGTTAAATGTAAATCAAAATTGAATGTGGTAGAATTTTATTAGTCCAAAAATAACAATGTAGTTTCTTAGCTTTTGTACTTCCAGTTACCTTAACATCACTGCAATTGCCGTGTACTGTTTCCGCATACATAATATTGGAACATGCACAAAAATCAGAAAACGCGATGCTGACTAGAGCTCATCTTGCAGTTTATAAATGGCACATAAGTTATATTTTAAACCCCTCGTTTTCCCAAAGAGTATCTTGACATATGCTCCTGTCAAGCTCCTAATGGTACGGTCCACTTTAATATGATCAGTTGAGTTAATTTTTCTCTCTAAGTGGATGCTATTTGTATCTACCTACCCCCTGATTAAGATATCAAGAACAGATGGCAGGCTTGCATGTTGGGAAGGCGATTTATCTTGTGGCTACTCTTCGTCACGGTTTCCAGTCACAGGTACGGTAAAGCATTCGGAGAACATCCCATGGCCTTACTAACCCATAAATTATATTTTTATTGTTACCCTACGTTTTGACTCAAATATAATCTCAGCAAAACACAGCTATTTCGGGGGGAAAAATATTATCTTAGAAATTGTAGATGCAGGTTTTGGTACTTCATTTAAATATTTATAACATTTATACAACTCTAAGATGTGCAAAGCCACGAAATATATTTTAGCAGCCGTACTACAGCTGAATTGAATACGTCGGAAGTTTGTGTAATATTTTAAAAGTAAACATTAGATTACATTTTTAATTCCAGAAATAAACATGTAATTCCTGAACTAGAATTTAACAATGGTTTTAAAAAATTAGAAGATTTTTGAACAACAAAAATATATCAACTATACATACACTACCAGTCTAAAGTTTTCGATCAAGTATGAAAAATTAATACCTTATTTTTATATACAAACCGGTCCTAAAATTAAAAAGACAAACAAAATTAATAATTTCTCTCTCTAGTATTAAGTATATTACAGTATGGTTAGATTTTAGCTTCTTCAAATTAGCCACCCTTTACCTTCAGAACCACTGAATAAACTCTTGGAACTCGGAGATAAGATTGTTGATTTCAATGGGATTTGAATCATGTGATTGACTTGGCCAAATCATATTTTCCAGTTCGCCACATTGCTCTTTTCTGTTGACATACCCTCTGCACTAGAAGCATATTTCGGATCATTGTGCATAACCCACCCTCCAGCATGCTTCACCGTTGACATCACACATTGACTCTTCATACTTTCTCCACAAAGACGACGAAGAAACCTTCTGCGATGGCTTTCAAACTTAGATTCGCCCTTGATGAACCATTGCTGCACACTCCAGTTTTTTATGTTTCTGTGACCATTGTAATCTTTTCACCCTACTTTGCGTAACTAAAGTATTTTGGCCGCTAGGCAGCCCTTTAAACGTTGTTCACGAAGAGATGCACGGCTGAGATATAGATTGGGGCTATCCGCATACTACTAAATTCCTCGTGAATTTCAGGTGCTGTACGAGTTTTTGTGACGTTTACTCTGTACACGATGAACCGATTTTTTCTATATGATGCTACTCGGGGTTTCCAGCTCGAGAAACACTTGTATTGGCACCAGTTTGTTTGTACCGTGCAATGTAAATACCACTGTAGATTGAGCTACGCCAGCTTTTCTTGCTATTGCCTTCTTGATGCAGAGCTACAATTATAGTACGTTCTTCCAATTCCAGTCTCCTTCTAATGAGGTAATATGGTATGAACCTAATCAGGTATACAAACACACTACTAGATGCTCACAATGTATTGTAAACCAATTTAAATGCTTGCTGCGCAAACTACTGAAAGAATGAGATCTATTCGAATGGAAACGCCATAGGCAAAGGCACATTGGTGTGCTTTTGGATACTCTTCAGCACTGCTCTACGTGGACAACGAGTCAAATACACAACAGAAGTACGTATTATTTACATGTTTATACATATTTTATTATCAGAACGGAAAATTATAGATAATTGAAAACGAAATGCATTTTTTAACCATAAATACGTAGTTTTGATAGGTGATCAAAACCTTTTGACTGGCAGTGTAGGTATAAAGGAGCACACTTCGCGCATTGCGATCTGACAGTCTACTGTGGCTAACAGCGCCAGGAGAAAGGAATTAAGTGAAGGAACCATAGAAGGAAGGCTCGAAGACCCATCTCATAGCTAGAGATGCCTAGAGAGGGCGATGAATTACCGTTGACCAAGCAGCCCTCTAATATCTAGGCGGAAATACTCTTTCCTTTGAGCAAATATCCGCCACATCCGAGAAAGGTAGTATGAAAAATTAAATGAAAACTATGAAGTCTTGAAGCTATATAAAGTGGACCGAAATATAAGACTTGCAATCCGGAATGGTGCCTTTAATATTCATATAATTCATTAAATACTCCAATCCTCCCTAATAAATTTAAATATGGGGGAACCGCTACATCACAAGGAACAATTATACATTGCAGAACACAAATTGTAAGTCGTAGTGACTCTAGAACGTCGGAGTCACCAATTGTGGAAGTCTGGAGTTGTTTTAAGATTAAAATCACAACATAAACAAAGCTACTATAGTGCTATTGCTGGAATCAATTTTGCCGTCATCGCCATACGCCACTAAACATAGAAATACATCTAAAAAGTGACAAGGAAACGAAAGGGAGAATGAGGGAAAGGAACTTTTGGTAAATGCAAAACCAGCCCCATATTCTTCTATCGATTACGAAAACCAGGGTCGACGACAATGGAATCCTGGACCATTCCATTGCGAGCCTACACTTAACCGCGGAGACAACTCACTCAGCTCTCTACATAAGGTTTGCTGAATAAAAAATGTGTCCTCTAACATTTATTACTCATAATACTTTATCGAAATGCTATTATTCAAAATACTGATATTTTAGGCGCTGTGTTATTTTGAAAAGTTCTAGCTTTAACAAAAGCTGCTACGTCAGACTTGCACTTTGAGAAACCTGTTACTTCCGACGTTTTAGGAGTGCAATTATCTTAGTGATTGATCTATCAATTTGTGTGTAAGTGTAACTTAAAACTTTCAAATGGTTAAAAATGCAACATATAAGGATGATTTTCATTTTCCCATATCCAGTTTCACTTAAGTTTCGTAAGTATTGTACAAATAACATTTTAAAACTCTTAAAATGAATATACTATTACATTTTAAGAGGGAATGTCTATGTACCTTATAGCTTCTCTCATCCATTCATGAAAAAGTCTAATATGATTTACTATGCACGCATATTAAGAAAACGATGAGAACAAAGAAGATAGATAATCCAAAGAAACACTCAACAAACTTAATGTCTATTTCATTTATAAAATAGGCTGCAGTTATTGGTGTTTATTCAAATACTTCAGTTTTAATCAATTTGGTGATATTTTTATCCGCACAAATAAATGTACTTACAGTTAAGCTTCCAGCTATAAGGAAAACCTTCTAAGAACCTCTGTAATAAGCCTTTTGGAAGCTTCCGGATGCCTATGCATACATATGTGTGTGTTTTTAATGTTATTTTATGTTCTTTCTTTGAATTATCAAGGTTACTAGAGTTAGATAAACTTAATTTAAGATCATAAACAGGTGTATATACCCTAAGTAATATCAGAAGGTACTCCAAAGACCCTTTTCATGATGGGTCAGATTGCTAAAAGTTGTTAGTAGTTAATGGTGCAGGGCCCTCAAAATTTAAACATTTTGAACGATACAATGCTATCATCTTGTTTTACATTGATGTGACACTTTCTTCCTTAGTCTAATTGAAATTGACTTTTAATTTTAAAATAACTACGGATCTATGAATTTTTAAATATTTTCACAGAAAAAAAATCGCAAACATTATAGAATAATAACTTTTACCCCACTGTTCACTTTCTGTTAATTAAAATAACGATGTGTAGTGTTTGGGTAAATAGACGTGCAGCAGTTGCATTTTAAAAACTATGTTCTTCATAAGACTTTCTTCTTACCGTCTGGGTTTTTTGTAGTGTTCTTCCAAGTTTTTAGCGTACTTTTTGAAGATGGTTGAAGAGATAGAGCTTACGTGATTTTCTTGATATTAAGAGCAGTTTGGGGCTTAGTCTTTTAGTAATTTTATACACAGTTGATTTAAAACATTAAACATATTGTACATTATATATTTTAAACTAACAGTTTGTTATACACAATTTAATTATTGACTTAAAGACACATTTTTCAGAAGCTTTATAAGGTTATTTCCTGGAAAGTGAAATATATTGGATCATAAACATTAATGTATTATTATAATAAAACGATATTGACCAAAACGGCTATAATTTTGGTTAAGTGGCTTGAAATTGGTGTAAATTACCATTTGGTTACCAGGTACATAATCCTACATTGTATTTACATTTTCCCATATGGATTACCAGATATACAAAACTGTATAAATCTTCAAAGGTTATACATAGGGAATGTTATATTTATTTATGCATTTTATTAGTTATGCAAATATCTTAAAGCTGAAGTATTTGAATTGAAAAGATTAAACGTAAGTGGAAAATGCGGGGAAAAAAAGCTTTTACACGTAAAGAACACGTGGAGAACCCACTAGAAAATCTTCTCCCGGCAAACACTGTTTATGTTAATGTAATTGTTGATAGGTCTCTTTTTAATATTACTATTCATGGCAGGAAAATAGATAAAGACCTTTTTATATACTATATACGAGATTTACATATGTATATAGTAACCAAGTACTCGTATATGTATTCCGGAAATAAACAATCGCAAAATAAAAACAAAATATCAGGTTTTCCTGAATAAAGCTTTTAAATAACTAAAATGCAGTATTTAATGAAGGAAAATAGTAACAGTTAATGAAACAAGTGTTGGCATGAGCCTAAAAATAAAGTAACTGTATTAAGTAGTGGACAACAGTGAGAAATATGTAAATAGATGTAGTTTATATCGACATCCTTGGTTAACATATGAGATTACAATTTGCGAGTATCTGTTCCAAAGGACTCTGACGAATATAAGATATGGCAATGCATATTATGTAATGTAATCTGCATTGCATGAGCATATACATACACGTAGAGGCGTATTCACAAAGTAATCCCGTACAGTTTTGAAGATGTGTTGTTGTTCAGCACACTCCATTATTGCACTTGGTTCGGAAATACTCCAGGGCCGGCAACATAATCTCAACTGAAAATTAGTTTTATATAGGTATGTCCAAGGCTAAGTCAAAGAACAGTTGGAAGTCTCATAAAGCTAAATTAGGAGAATGAAGGGTGTGTGGAGGAAACCATAGCACCATTTGAATGACTTTCGCCATTGCAATAACACATGTGTGAGAACGGGTATTCTTATAAGATAAAGTATTAAACCCTATATCAAATATCAAATATACTTGGCAAACCCGATTTTTGTTGCTTATTTTCGTCTTCAATTTTTCGAAAAGTTTAGTGTAAAGCGCTCCGATGTTAGATGTTTCTAGAGGGAAGATTAACAATTAGCCCATATCCTTTCCATCCCGTCAAAAATAAAAATGGGTTATAATCTACCCACTCAATGTTATACGTTTTCTGTTATTTGATCGATAATTACTGTGCCTCCATTGCTTAGATTCTGCTATGTTTCAGGGTACACAGTAATGCACATATTTTTATTATTATTTTTTGATTTTTACAAATTGGTACAGAATATTTTTTGGGATATCTCGAACTTTACCCAGAGTTTTGCACTTAGATTTCATTATTCGCCCCATCAGTTTTGAAGACAACCCTTCACGGCCATCCATCCGTTTTCTCTCAAAATGTGAAACTCAGATGACACCAGAACATGAACAATTGCGAACACCTTCATAGTAAGATAAGAACAATTTTATGGTGTATATTAACAAATAGTATTAGCATAGCTTTCTGCAATTCGAGTTAGCAAAAGAGTCTGTACAGCAAGAGAACAGTAATAACTTGCGAGCTTGGGAACTAAATATTTATTAATACCTTCTGTGAAATAATTGAATATTGATTCCCACAACGTAACACGGACAGATTCTGATATATTTGCTAATGTGTTAGCTTTCCACCCGCTACAATTAGCCTCGTAACTAATCCGTTTTCTCCAACGCAATTTTCAGTTTAAGTATGTCAACGTCAGATTTTGATAAAATCCCGTAATTATTGAATTTTTTGTTACATTTTCATAGCACAGAGAAATCAGTTTGCTCTTTTGTTTTCTCCAAGGAGGAGAAAAAAGTAAATGCATTTCGCATTATAGAGCCTGTACATTAACGACAGCATGATAAATTGATTCAGAATGAATTATAACATAAGTCTAATATAAATTGCTTAACATCCTTCCAACAAAACACATTCACAATACATACGTACATGTAACAATAATAACACAAATAATATAAATGAAATGCATTTGTGAGCTTTTAATTTGAGGCAATAATAAATCATTACCATTCATAATAATATATATATTGATTGTAATTTATAACTATATATCTATAGAACCTGTTACAGCTTTATTCAACGATCTTTAGTGCCATATTGTGTCTTCTGCCTTCCGGCATGTGAATCATCTTCCAAGCTTTCATAAACCCTGCTTAAACCCTGTGGTCCATTTGTAAATGGTTTAAAATGATTCTGCAAGATCATTTAGAGTGTGTTTTCACATTGGCATACACTTCTATAACGTTGATAATTTTCCTTATCAATTACTTAAGATCCGCATTATGTTCAATATTTAGCACGTTTTATGTGCTGTACAATCGTCTGCAGTTCGCCTTCTATGGTTCTTGAACAATCTCTTTGCTACTGTATAAATATTTTCATCAAAATGATTTGTTTTGAAAGAAAGACTCTGCATCGGCAGTGTTGTTGCAATCTGTGGTTCATTCCCAGAAGTTTTCAAACGTCACTGCCCGTGTTGAGGTTTGCCAAACGGTGAACGTTATCTTCGTTAATTTTCGAACTTTAAATTTTTGCGAACGGTTTTGGTAGAAAATGGAGTATTTGAACTTGTTTGTAGAAAACACATTAAAAGGTACTTAGTAACAACCCTTCGAAGCTCCATTTATTAATCTGTACTTTGCAATTCTGATCAGAGGGTGCAGACTCCGACTACTCACCCTATTTCTCTGGAACATTTAACCATAACGAAGGCTTTTATGGCCAGAGCTAATTGATAAATTAGTAAAGTTTTGCCGGCTGGAGGGATATGTTTAATTTATTTACGCCTGATGTTTGAGTAATTCTTCAAATAATTAACACCTGGGCTGCTTAATAATGACTGGCAACAAGGTAGTGGTTATAGATTACAGCTTGCGATTGGTGAGTCGTAGTGGCATGTCATCGCTGGTATTCTTAGGATGCAACATGATCATTTTCAAAGAAGTTTTCCAACCCAAACTGCTCTTGAAAAATAATTGATAACATTTTATTTGCAATTTTTTTCTTTTTTGTAATTTACGTCCTCCAACGTTAAGTCATATCGGGCGATGAACGAAATGGGTAAATGATGCTCGAATGAGTCTGGGGTCCATGGGGCTTAGAGTTACCTGACATACGTCTATCAGGATAAGGGGAAACCCCGGAAAACCTTATCCAGGTAACTCACCATAACCGAGATTCGACCTCGGGACCTCTTGAACGTGAGGCTGACACGCTACCACCTACGCTACCGAAGCGGGCTTATTTTTAATAGACTTTTGCATATGAAACATGCTATAATTTTATCAAAAAATCAGGAAAATCAGAAAACGTAGGCAAGTTTGGAATTTTTTAAAATTATGCTGTGGACTTCTCTTCACACTGAATGAATATTTGACATTGTAACAGTAGTTTCGGGTTATGTTTGGAGGAGCTATGAGAAGTTTATATATATATATATATATATATATATATATATATATATATATAAAATTATTATATAAATCTATTTAGTCATTTAAATAAGTAGAAATATATGTAATTTTGTGATAGGCCGTAGTAATAGTTGTATGACGTAATGTTGTGACGTGGAATTAAATCGACCAATCACAAAATTAAGATTGGAATAACGATAGTTACGAAAAATCAATAATCTGGATAGAGAGGTTTTGTAATGGTGAGTGTGATGGATAGTTGTGCAGGATCAAGAACATTTATGTAATAGTTGGAACTGTTTAAAAATAACAAAGTAAGAATTTATAGATATGTTGGATGTGATTGGGAAAGGAAGTTCAAATAAAATGTAATCTATATAGTACAATTAAATTGTTACAAAATTTGACTTTTCCGAAACTTTATTCCGAACCACGTCTGAAACCAAGATTCTCATGACTCTTATTTAATCAAACACAATCATCAAGAAACAACTCAAAATACAATGAATTAACCCTGTTATATCGGGCTTCTTGACTTGGGTCTTCGAAAAGTCAACGTGCATCTCATCTCAAACATAGAAATCTTGCACCAAATTGCCCCCGAACGTGCGGCTGATTAAGATGGAGAGAAATTAACTACGAATAAAGAATCCCTGTCCCAACATTTACATAACTAACTATATGAAAAAAAATCTTATTTCACAAAAACTATATATAGTTTCAATTAGAGCCCAAACTATCTACGAAATCATTTGTGTGCTATTATATTCGTTGTTATTGGTTTAAACTTTATAAAACTTCCCTTCTAGAAATGCTAGATACAAAATTATTTGTCGTGGTCATGCAAAGAGGGGAATTTAAAAACCAGCATAAACCAAACGTGACACACGTTTTAAGGATTTTATTTTTCGCTCGGCCTTATTACTTTTCTGTTATTCGTACCCACAACGAAATCAAGCGCTTATCTGCAGTAACATAAAGTAAATGCAAAAATAAGCTTTGTTATACTTAGTTGTATGTGTATAGATGCAGGAAGAAGTTTTTGTTGATGAAATTGGGTTCTTTATGCAACAGAACTGATTGTACTGTTAAGCTTAAACATTCTAATTTGGAATCGCATTCAGTAGCGAGATTATAATGCTGTAGAGAATGTATAGCATAGATGCAATAAGACAAATTGTACTGGTAATACAGACAGATTACATTGGAAGACAATTCCTTGAGTACATAACCCAAAACGTGATGGAAATTTCAAGCATCTACCAATACGGAATTATTCAAGCCAAAGCCCGTTCCATCCCTACACACTTACAAATGCAATATTTTAAGTTATGGATTTTTTTCTCCTTTCCTTTCTCTTTCAGATACCTAGCCAGAGTTCTTCCTACACGCTTCTTGTATAAAGTAAGAACATGACTTGAAAGAAATACATAAAAAAGTGAGTGAGTCTGGATTCTGGAGGAGTGTGGCGCAAATTCCATCATCCTTTCCTCTCTCGCCCCTCTACGGCACGGTGTCCCCGACGGACAGTGACATCTGCATACAAATGGAGACCAAGCTCCCCTTTGCAATGGAGTCCAAACTGTGTGCAGGGAAACTTCTGGAAGGGTTTGTTTATTTGTTTGTGGACTTGGCGCTGAACTTGAGAAGGTCATTACTGTAGTTAAGAGAGAACAATGGTTCGACCCTTGTGGTGGCTTAGAAAGCAAGTGTGCAAGAGCACTCCTATGGTTCTCTTATCAACAAGGAACAAATGCAGAAGGTATCTGTAGCATTCATCCTGCTGC
>CM060950.1:314597650-314610150 GCA_030765055.1 Mantis religiosa
CAGGAACACCAAATATGTTCAGTCTCTGCCTAATATAAGTTTGTCTTCTACGTACTTACAGTAACTCCATCCAAAAATTTGATATCCAAATTTCCAGAAAAAGATGCGAGACCCTGAACAAAAATGAGAAAAATAGAAAAAGCATCATTCTAAATGTCCGTCTACCTATCCATCTGTCTGTCTGCTATATGTGTCTGTGCCTGAGAGCAACCTAACTCAAGATCTAAAAAGCGGTCGAATGCCGAATCTGGTACTTAAATTGGACATCTTTCCAGAAATTCTCCCACACCAAGTTTTCTTAAAATAGAATATTTTAGAAAATGTCGAATTTATCAAAATGACAATGATTTTTATTGAAATATCATATTTTAAAGGTAATTTCGTGACGAACGAAATGCATATGGCAGCGTAGAACCGCCATTCTAAAAATAGCCTCAATAGACCTCGTAACTCTGAATGACTTTTGTTTACATTATGGAAACACTAAACTCAAAACTATGGGTAACAAAAACTCCCGTGCGTAAGTCTTCATTCCGTCAACAGAAAAAATATAGAGAAATGCTTAAAGGATTAGAGCAAAAATTGCATCATGAAGCACATGTTAAAATTGTAAAACTAAGAAAACAGGAATATCATGAAATAATATTTCAACATTTAAGGCACATAAAGCACCTGTGTTAGCCTGTTTCGGTAATTTAATAGTAATTGGTTCATAATTCTGCTATCTTAAGGAATTTTGTTCACAAAATATTCTCAAATTTTTCCTAAAAGTTTATTCATATCCAGTATCCTTATAATAAAGTCTAGCAAACGAAATTTCGGAGCAAAATGTATTAGCTATATGCACAGAATATAAAATTCAAAACTTCTAGGTATTAAAAGTACTTAAAGTAATATTAAGTGCGTCAGGATTTGGAAGAAAGCAACGCAAATAAAATTGCGTAAAGAAATGACCGTAAAAAGGCAACATACGGACTCTAACATTTGGTAATAAATAGGACAGATAGGAAAAGAGACAGCATAAATGGGAGTTTTAGGACTAGCAGGAAGGGACACTCTTTAGACAAAGAAATAAAAAAATCCAGTTAAATATATACCAACAACTTAAATGAAAATAGAGTGTTATCAGCAGATATTAAATTTGAAAGAGGAATAAATACCAATTAATGTTACTAAAGTATATTCCTAGAGGATACTGCCAATTAGAAAGATCAAAGAAATATGGAAGCATACGACGTAATACTGAAAAAAATACATCACTAACGCAGGCTTTACACTCCACGACAGAAGCAAATACAGAGCTAAGTTTAATTCCCGCTATGTCAAGTAAGTTAAGCGACTGATGTTGCTTGGACAACAAAAACAAAACGGATCCTGTCTCCCTGCACTTCGCTTTGTGGGTAGTGTTCTTTTGGTGGCGCAGAGTTCTCCAAATAGATGCCTTAGAACACAAAGTTAAATGAACATTGATTTTAGGGAGGCGTAGGGCGAGTTTGTCTCATGACAACAGGTTTTCAGTTACACTTGTATCCAAACTCAAAGGATCGTGGCAGGAATCGGAAATGGGAAGTAAACAGACACTCGGTGGGGTGTTCTAGATACACACCGGCTGTTGGTCAGGAGTTCATTGCAGAACACTTGTAGTGATATGTATCAACGTGACACTAACTCCCTTAGTCAATTTCTGAAACCCTCATTTTCTAAAATATAAGCTGCGAGCTAGAAACCACACAATACGGTTTTAATAACTACTTCAACATTGAAAATCACTGCTCTTTTCAATTGTGCTGTATGACAACTAATGATAACCATATGACAACTAATTTTGAATGTTACCCAAGTCTTTCATTTGAGTTTGATTAACCATAATATTGTTTGTTCTTATATATGTATATTCTATCAATTATTTTTACAAAATTAATTTTCCTGCACTTTACGTTAACCAAGGTAAAAGTTTCCAGAATTACTTTCATTGCTTGAATTTAACTGAATTTATTTATACAACTTGTTGTTTAAAATATTTTATTTACATTACATATACATTTTTTAAATTTAGTTGTATAAATTTTGGTACTGTTTTTCTTTTTAGCCTAGCTAGTTCAGCCTGCTAGGCTTCCAGGTCTTCTAGCATTGCTGAGTAGTATAGTCATTCTTCTGTCATATAATCTAGTTTGCTATCTGTTTCCCCTTGTCGTACCAGCATATTTTCTTTTCCCTTCTTTACTCATTTCATCCATTCTTCCTTAGCTTTCCAAAACAGGTTATCATATTTCTATTTCTACTTTCAATTTTCCCGTAACCATTTTATGGCAATCATCTCGCTTTGCATCTTTTCCCACTTCTCCCATACTTTCTGTCTCCATATTGCTAGCTGTTTGCACTCTGTCAGAATATGAACTGTCCTTTCTGCACATAACTCACACATTTCTACTCTGCTACTTCTTAGTCCCCTTAGGAACATGGTTTCATTAGTTATTTCATTGTAACAATAAGGGGGTAGGTATTGCTGAAGTAATAATCAAATATTTAAAAAATTCTGATTCATGCCTTCGCATAACCTTTTCTACTAATTCTTGAACGAATTATTTTTAAAACGCATATTCCTTTAAGTACGTTATGTTAATTGCAGTAGACGATTGTAGAAACTGTCTAATATTCTATTGTAGGCACAATATAAATTGTACAGTACAGTAGGCTTAAGAGACAGTAAAATATTTTAAGAGTTGGTCGTTATATGATGGCTTTGAAATTCTGTGATATCCGCAAGCGCAGTACATAAACAAGGGTATTCTTTAAATGGGAATCTGAGAAAACTGTAAGTATTGGAAAATCAATACAAATTACAGCTAATATCTCCGAAATGGTTCACTAAAAACAACAATGTATTTTACATAAACCGTGAGTTTTAACCCCATCTAAATTTCTGTGCAATAAGATTTGGTACACCTCTTACTATTTACAATTTCTGTAAAACGTCACCCAGAATAAAGAAGACTTCTGAGGAATTTGAAAAAATTCAAGATTTAAGGTTTACGTTTTATAGGGTATATTGAAACTTATGGTATTTTAATCAAAATTTTTAAAAGCCATTTTTGAGAAAATCAAAATTTTCCAAGAGAGTTCCAAGCGAAGGATAGTCCAGGGGGGAAATTTTCCTTTTAACTTAACGTCCTATCGTAAGACATGTCCGATGATTGACGAAATAGGTGAATGATGCTCAAATGAGACCAGGGTTCATTGAGCTTAGAGTAACCCGACATTCACTTTTCGGCATAAGAGAAAACGACGGAAGTAACCTTATTCGAAAATTCACCTGACCGAGATTTGAGCCCAGGGCCTCTTGAATATGAGGCAGTCACGCTACCCGCACACCACAGAGGTGGGCATTTTGGAAGTGGAGAAAAATCTTGAAATGTAATGTTGTAGCTCTGTATTCAACCAAATTTTCACTTTTACTGATGTGGTTAGTAGACACACACATAGGCGCACACACTTTTTTCTAAAAGTTATTTTTTTATTCAGAGTCCCAAAACAGGCATTTCCAGTGAAATCTCGGTATCAAATTTTTGGGTGGAATGCAACACCCGAACCTACTCCTCATACTTATGAGAGAAACAAACAGCGTCAGAAATAATTGAATGACTTGAATTCAAAAATAGACCAAGAGTTTAAATCAATAACCAGGAATATCTCGAAAATGGCATATGAACGTTTTGTCTACCCTGTGTCTCACCGTAATATGAATTCCAATATTACGAATGTAATTCAAAGTGAAGAGGACGTCACTGAATGTTTGCAGAGAAATATAAGTTATGCGTTTTAATAATTATGGGGATAACTTTAAATTGAGGTTTATTAACCCAAATCCATGGTTATATTAGAAAAATTAGAAAACTAACGGTATATGTAATATGTACTCGGAGTTGAAGGGAGATTTTTAAAATCATCGTGCTAAATTTTTAAATAAATTAAAAAAGGTTTAGCAAAAGTTCTGTGTGTCTGTTAGTCCAACGTTGAACAGTATAAATAGAAACCGCAAGGTCGGTTACATATCAAACTTATTTTTTATTTCAGCAAATACCTAGCATGCAACAGCAAGATTTAAGATAAAATAAAACCTCCCATCCCAAACCATCCTTTACGTGAAGAATATTTTCAAAATTTTGATTTTCTCAAAAGCTATTTTAATAAGTTTCATAAAAATGCCTTTTTAAAATTTATTTTCAAAAGCAATTACAAGACCATTTTGAATTTTCTCGGAAAGGCAACTGAAATACCTTTTTTTCTGAATGAGATTTGTATAACCGGTAAACGGAAAGAGATAGGTAAAATCTGCTATAGAAACGATATAGACCTTGATAAAGCGCAAAAGGTTTGTAATTTTGGTTCCTGTGGGTTTGTTCTTCTTTGCGTTGGAAATTCAAATGCTTTTCTGAAATAGGACGCGTTATTCGATTTTTACAATCTGGTCATTCAAATAGAATGGAATGTTAAAGTCATACACAGACCATCTCAAAACATTTGAATTTGACTATTACTTAGACCTACAGTACTCCCCTATTCATCTTTCATATCTAAGGAAATATAAATAAACGAATTTACATTTGTTAATCTCACAAAGTCTCGAGAATGGCTCAACCGAATTGCCTAATGTTGGTTTTGAAATATTTTTATTAAGTCCAAGGAAGGTTCAATAGGTGGGGAAAAACCTGAAGTGATTATGGGCGGGGTTATTAACAAAATATAAAAGTGCACAGACAAGCTTTTAAGGGACACATACACCTTTTATTTTCGCCTAACAAAAAGCATTACAAAGCAGAAAGATAACTCCTTGCCAAAATCTTCAAAGTTATTTCACGTCTGGTATTTTAATAAATAATGTTTATTGTTTGTTATCAAGACTGAATGTTTTATGTAGCAGGATGATATACCTTTCAGAGATGGACAAAACATTAATTTCTGAACGCACTGTAACACTATAAATATTTGACCACACACAATTGATAGCTAATGGAGAATTCTTGGATACCTTCTTTATAATTTGAGTTAGTTGATTTTCTTTGTGACTTTGTGAAGTTCCCGGAAACTTTTGTTTCCTATACCAAGGCGAAAACTGCTTGACTTAGGTGTGTACAACGAGCACTGGTACAATCAGTGGGCACAGTTATAAACCAGGATGACGTAGTCAGCTATGAGCTTGAGTTTGAAAGTTTTTAAATTCATTAGAATTGCCTGGACTCCCAGCTCACAATTTAAAATTAAAAGTAGGATCACTTATGATCATGCTGCGTAATGTTAACCATAAACGACTGTACAATGGAACGAGACCAACTGTGAAAAAGCTAATGAATAATGTCATCGAGGCAACAATCATCAAGGGGAAGTAGAAAGGAGAGGATATCTTGATTCCGCGTATTCCGCCGATGCCAACGGATTTACCAATTTTATTTTAAGCGTCTTGAATTTCTCGTACGTTTAGCATTAGCAATGACCATACATAAATTGCAGGGGCAGTCGTTGGAAGTTTACGGAATCAACTTGGAGTTTCCCTGCTTTTCTCATGGACAATTATTTATACGTCGTGTGTTCGGGCGTCGGTAAGCTATCATCTTGATATATTTATGCACCACCAAAAGTAACAAAAATTATTGTTGATCAGAAAGATTTAAATTGATTAACTTAATTGTAAACGTGCTGTATTTAAACTTCATCCCAATTTCTGAGTAAATAACTAATCCGAATTTGTTTTATTTATATAGATAAGTTCAGAGAACTCTTTTTGGCGGTACGAAGTTTGCTGGGTCAGCTAGTAATAAACAGTTTGTAAAAACGTTTATCTCAATTAAAGTGAAGTATAGGATAATTAATATGTAATCGAACCCACTCGCGGCCTCTCTCTACTGCGCGAGATGGACGGCAGTCGCCGGGGAACTTAGACCGGCAGAGGTGGACTATAATCCTTACCTCATAATAGATGCTGAAATGTTTATCTTCTGTTCTCAAATAGGCAGCATTTCTCGTGTAAATATTCTCGCTCACCCTTCGAAACTCAGAAGCTATTCTTGTAGTTTCTTGCACAAGTATACAAAAAGTTAAAACAATAAAGAAAACGTTTCTATTAAAAAGCGAACTGAAAAGCGAGTACAGTTCTTCCTGTGTTTTCTATGCTAAAATCAATTCTTTAAAAAGTTTATTCGTCCATGCAATTTTTATGAAATCCGATAAACTTTGCTTTCATTCTTATAAATTTCGTTGCGGGTGTAACAAGAGGTAAAGCGATAGCTAGATTATTTAAAAGGGAATCCCTACATGATGCTTTGAAATTCCATGCTCTTTGCTAGCTCACATAAATTCTGTGCTTTAACGATATCTACATATTTGCACTGTAAGATCTCTTACCTTCCATCGGGTATGTATACAAAAGCTATCTCGAGTAAAATACGTTTCATAGTCTAATAGAAAGCATAAGACATGGTTTTTATTTGTCATGCATATATATTAAATTTGGCTTATATTAATAAAAACTGCCGTGCTAATTTTAGCGAAAATAAAATACATATTACCAAAACCACTCGATTTATTGTAATCTGTGGAATATGGGTACCAAATTAGATATTTAACCAACTGTTGGCTTTTTAGTTGGGCTGTTCACTGGCTCATGTACACATAAGGGCGTTTCAACTTTTATTTATTCAGGGAACCTCAAAACATGTATTCCGGTGAAATCTCTATATGTAATTTTTGGGTGGAATGCTGTAGTTTCTGTAATCATTAAGCAAGTGCTGAGAAAGTAAACAGAAAGATTGAAAGAAGCCAAGGAATAAAATGAAAAAGAATAATTGAAACCTAAACTGAATATGGATATTTTCTGTTCTATATTTTCAAATTATTGCATAATGAAATTACTTTTGAGACTAATAACTCTTTGAAATTTAGAGCTATATGTTGCGCTATTAGATAGAAACATTAGGTATAAGAGCAGAGCAACAAGTTTGTTCAATGTCCATTGCTGGTAAAGTAAAGTTAATCCCTTGAAACCATTAACGTAAGTCCACTACATAGGGTCTGAAGTCTAGTGATCAGGTGTAGCTCTCAGTTATCACGTGTAATTAACAGGGAGGCAAAGGCTTATGCAGTTGATGCCGAGAAGGGTGCCGAGTCCACTTGTTAATGAAATGGACGGTAGTTAGAGTGGGGCCAGCGTTTGTTACTGCTAGGGATTGCTTTGAAGGGGACGCAGCACACAACAGCACCTTACTGAGAACTACATCACCCACTAAGTTAATAGGAGAACTTAGTACCTACCCTATGTAGAAATGCAAGAACTTGTTAGCACACACTAAGTTGCCTCTCTGAATCAAACTCTACGTTCACATACGTCACACATATCTGCTTTATCTATCTGCTTATCTAGGTATAGTCCATTTTGTTACTAGACTGTATCGCAACTAAGGTCTTCGTGGCAGTAAAGCGAAAAAAGCTACTATTGTGTGATTTATTTCACGTGGAGATGATGTTCTGATGTCTCTGATTGGCTATAGTTAGATATGAATTAGATATGATAATGGACGGAACCGCGGTAGCAATCCATCCAGTAACAATTGATTGATATCTAACTTTAGCCAATCCAAGACATCGCAATGTGTTCCTCACGTGGAGTGAACTGCGTAATAGGAGCTGGTTTCGTTTCACTGTTGTGGAGCCCTTGGTTATAATGTCAGTTTAATTATAAAATGAGCTATACTCAAGTCCAACTTAGAAGATATGCTAATTGCTATCCCAAATACTTCACGCAAATACGGGCTTCTACTAGAGTGAGAAAGTCCAAAAATTTAAATATGTTACTTAGAATTAAGTGTTGTAAAGATGATGTATAGAAAGATTTTATTACATTAGTATGCCTAAGAAATTATATATCCAAAATTTTATAAGGATGAATATTTCGAAAGCTACAGTTACATGGGTGCAGAATCTGGATGACACAAGAAAGTATATTAGGATAGTTGCCAAAATTAGGAAGAAAATCAATTAAAGCGTTAACTTAAATTCAGTTTTATGAAAGCCACAAATAATGCATTTTTTACCGGTTTTCGGTCCCGGGGAAATACTTGTGAGGGCGATAGGGAGGAAGAAGGAATCAATAGAATGGACAAAGGGGGATATGGAAGGATGCAGTATAGAAGAAGTAAAGAACAAGAGGGAGAGTTGTTACCTAGGTCACCTGAGACAGCCGCCGGCCACCCATCCGTACACAAGGGCAGAGACCATTGTGCATTAAGCAGAAGCAGATAATATGCCGTGTTACCACCTTCAAGTCCAACGACGAGAGAAGACTTACCAAGAGTACCTACCCAAGATACTGCGCAAGAGGCATTGGAGAAAACCTATTAAACTTACGTATAAAAAAAACTGCAGCGCCTAAATTCCTGCCGGACCTTTACCTATATGTGTTCCTGAATGTCCCATCCATCGAGGCAGCATAAAGAACCATAGCGGCCGCTGCGTCAGGATTTACGTCGCATTAGTTCCAACGACAACATTGGAGGAAGAATGAGAAAAAGCAATCGCAGCATTTTCAAATACTCAGAAGAAACTCACTGGAAACCTCAGTGTCACATATTCTCCTAGGCGACAACAAAAGCAGTGCAATAGAAATTACGCCTACCAATCATTCCTAGTAGCATGAAACTTCAAAAGAAGCAGTCATTGCAGCAGCTCCAGGACATCAGCACGTATCCCAGCCAGCGCCTGGACAGCCTGGCGGTATCATCAATCTCCATCATGTCTGAATATAGCCTAACCTCACAGCTGCTCTTCAGTGTCGTTGTGCAAACTAGATATTCTATGATCTCTTCTGCCACTCTGGCCATCTTCGCCGTTGATCAAGCTGGAATTCTTGGTTAACGAATTTCCTGCCACAGAGCTGATAGTATCAAAAATAGCCGGAACACCCTTCTAGTTCCTCGACGCCATGCCACCAAAAGCGGGGCCTCCAGCAATACAGATTTAGAATACTTTCGACATCTTTATGCCTACGCTAGGTACCATTGCATGGTTTATTCAAACTCCGAACACCTATCTTAATGCATAAATTTACTATCCAAACTTTTTCGAATTAGTACTTGAACGTTGACAAGTTTTTGGATACCATGGTAAATTCTGATTCGGATTAAGCAAACTTTAAAATAAAAAACCCATGGCGTAATAGGCAAAAGAGAGTATGACCTCGCCAACCCAATTGCCGGCCTCACGCCCGCATACATAAGGCAGATTTGGGATGGATTGGTATCCATCCATAAACTAGGAAACATTGTAGCAGATATTTTATGTTATTCTTGTGGCATCTACTAGCTGTGTTTCGCCGTGATGTTTTGGATACAACATTCAAGACATCCATAAAGTAAAAAAATCACTTGACCTTATAAAATACTATTGCTTGCATTAACTTTCTTTTAAACAAACGACTAGCAGAGACTACATTCCTGCTATGCTAAACAAATGAGTGGCAGTGTAATATAAAATTCTTCTGCATGTAGCCATCGCTGAATACGTACGTGTGTAAGTGTCTGTCCGAAATCTTGCAGATTTTTTTTAATGCATTTAGCATTCATGGTTTGCGTGTGTCCGCGAATATATTAAATAGCTAAGCATCAGGCATACATTAAGAACGGACAACTTTACGATTATTTGTAAAGTATAGGAGAAATTTGATTCAAAAATTTTATTTGAAAACTGAATTTTATCAACTAAATGAAGAATTATTTTGTAAAGTGTCCAAAATAATTCAAAATATATTGTTATAAGTAAAACATCAGCTTGCATAAGAAATAAATCAAATGAAGAGTAATTATTTCCCTATCCCAAAATATTATATAATTTCTCCGTTCCGAGACTACGATTCTGGGTGCAGAGATCATCGCTCGAGAGCAACCGTGGTGAACAATAATTCCCTGCAAGAACTTCACCAAAGGTGAGAATTCCATCATCACCACCTTCATCCAAGAAAAGAGAGAGGTAAATAAATCGCTGCACACATTAGGTATGAGAAGCAATTTTAGGATACGCATGACTTTTTAAAATAAAACCTATGCATATGTTTAACACTTTACTCATAGAATGCATCCATGAGTGCAGGGTAAGTAAACTAGTTTTGGTACAGTTATAGATGACCCATGATACATTCATAGTACCTGTCCCCTATCAACTGATTCTCTATTGGGAGAAGTGTGGTAGTGCATCATTGGAAACCAAGAAAGAATTTGAAATTACAAAACCACATTGAATAGATTCTAACTTTGAGATTCTCCAATTTATGTAACGCATATCTTTTGGATACTATTTCCTTGCCACAGTGAGTAATAGAAATACAAGTTACTTAAAAATAAAATTAGTTGTTTCGCAACAGCTGCTGCACATGGTGGTTCCAGCAGCATTAACTTTATCATAAAATTTTCTACCTCTGATTGAATACCTACACCTGCCGCCAAGCTATGACGTAGTCATGAAGGAAGGAGAAATGCTTAGGAAGCCACAAGGTGGCGTCATTAAATTTTAAGAGAGAAGGTTGGACACCACCACTGTTAAAACATGAATAAAAAAACCAAAGATTACGAGTTAACAGCTTCAGTATGTTCCAAAAGGAGAACGGCCGCCGATATGACCATAGCAGTTAAAGGCGGGGTATAAATGGAACAAGGAAAAAAAGACATGAATAACTTTCAGTTTATACCTAGCTTCTGCAAGAATTTATTGGTGAGTAAGTTTTAACAAATAAAAAGTAAGTAAAGATTCGGATAAGGTCTCTGTATTAAAATTCAGCCATCAAGTGTGATTATATTCTAAGTATACAAAATAAATGTACCCAAAGGTACTGTATTTAATAATACAGTTCATGCTCATATAAAATAGGCTAAATACTGAGGTAGGTAAGCTTATCAGCAATGAATGTACAAATTGGACTTTCCAAGGGGATGAGAAACATTATCGTTATAAAACACTTTTAGGGCACAAAAATGTGTACAAATTCTACAAGGGTGCAACAATGCTATGGTTATTTGTAATGTTTTATGAAGCTTATATGTGTTCATATACAAATCTGTCACCTGTATAATTGTGACCTTTATGAAACGGGATATGGGTATATTACCTACATGCTGTAATTCTCGGGAGCCCCTTTAAGCAGAGGTTATAGCTGAAATAAGCGAGTGATAAATATTTAGTCACATACACAACCTTCATTCTGCTCATTATTTTTGCTAACAAATTACTTAGCGGGAAAACGAATATATGTTTGTTTTCAATTTGTTAGCAACCCAAAATTCAATCAGGGAGCAAAATGCGCAACACATATTTGCACTCTCTGATTGAAGTTAAAGCCTGACGTCATAACTGTTAGTGCAGCTAATGCAAATGTTATGTTTTCCAGGTACTCAAATTGGAAAAAGCCATGTGAGCATTTAATTCGATGAGGAATATGGCAATTTACAGAAATTAATAAAATGTTACATTTGCCATGTGACGGACATGTTGTCTACGATGTATTGTTCAATGTAACACCATACTTTTTCCAATGGTATAGTGTTTTCCCCCTCTCCCCTTATTTGTACTGATGCTGAACAAACATTTGTCTGATCAGCTTTTGTTCATTTTCCTTTGTGTTTTTCGGCTTGATTTGTGTTACATGCTAAATGAATGGCAACCGACATAAACGATAGACTATAGAATGCAAATTAATGGTTGTTTCTCTACATTATTACCTGCGTTGTGTAGGATCATTGTGTGTGAAGTATATAAATTGTGACACCCCATCGAAAATTCAACCTTCACTGGTATTTAAATAACAACTAATTAATTCTACGCCCCAGTTACATCAGTAACGCCAGTGAAAAGTATTGTCCAGTTCAGAAATTTGGTAACGTTTACCGAAACCTTCTTATTCTTTAAGCCAGAGAGAGGGGGGGGGGGGAGAGCTCTTGATAACTCAGCAATTCTACCATCGAACATAGGAATTCTTAAGCATTCAAACCAGGATGAAAAGAAATGAAGTTGCAGTGTTACTTAATTGAATGAAATGGTATATATTACAAACCACTTCCCATCTCTCGAATAGACTGCCATCTTTCGTAGAACTGCAGTCACTTGATCATATTTACCAACCCGTCAATGATTCCAGGTTACTGCCCTTTACAATCTCTGTATTGATGTAATGTTTCAAGTACAGAGCGTATGTTGAAGCCTAAGGCTCAAGAATTTCTATGCCAAATTATGAGTTTTAACTTCTATTGTTTACAGATCTTTAGAAGGACATGTACTGGGGAAATTTAGCCATAGGTGCCTGTGCTGCAGGTAGAGAACAGATGTATGCCGCAACAGAAGATGAGTTAAGATCTTGAAAGGGAATGTGACAGCATTGTGGGAATTATATTAACATTTTGTTTTCTTTATTTACTATGCTTTTAAGGCTGCTCTTTATTTGAGATTAATTTATAAAAGGAACTAAA
>CM060950.1:314615150-314655150 GCA_030765055.1 Mantis religiosa
GATTATATCCAATCCTTTATGTTATTTCATTTCAACACAAAACATTTCTCTTCTCTAAGGGCTCTATTAAAAATGTTTGAAGGCAAACGATTTATACCCACTCTAACATTAAGCTAAATGAGCTCAACAACTCATAGATGAAATATCCTCATTTTTCTCCTGTTGTCAAATTAAGTATTTATTAACGTACCAGAAACGGTAGCTTTATTAAGGATTGGCAAAGCGTCACGCGTTGTACGGAGAGCAAGAGAATAAGGGGAAAGGACTACTTTGGAAGAGAGACTTGAAAATGAGAGAGTAGAAAATGAGACAGAGAGAGACAGAAACACAATAATCTTCTTGGGAATCAATAGTTGTTTTACACAAATCGTATCCACAACAATTTGTTTTTTCTTTGTTGTAATTTTAAATCCTCCAACGTTAAGTCATATCGGACGGTGATTGAAATTATGCTCAAATGTGTCCAGGGTCCATGGAACTTAAACTTACCTGACCTTCGTCTATCAGGATATCGGAAAACCCTGGGAAAACCCTTATCCAGGTAACTCACCCTGACCGAGTTTCGAACTCGTGACCTCTTTAACGTTACGCAGACATGCTATCATTTACGCTACCGAGGCGGTCAGAACAAGATTCGAAAGGTAGAATCAAACTGAAAATTTCAGTGCCATACTGGTCATTTGAACCACGAATTCACTGAATTAACAGTTGGGTAATCTGAAGCCCGTTACTTTAATTATTTAGGGCATTATAAGTCACATTTGGTGTGTATCATCTAAAATGAGCTTTACATCTCCTTGCAGTTTACCAGAAAAACGCGAGTCAGTTGTAGAACGTAACCGTGCTGGCATACTGCCATGGTAGCTCAGTTTATTGGAGCTTCTAGATAGAAAACGGAATTTTTGTGCACAGGCTATACGGCATTGATATTTTCACTTGAATCCGCCCTTATGATAATCTCTGTGATTAAAGCGACTATTTAGGAAAACGTTTCATTTCTGTATGTAATGTGAATTTGTTTTGTATGAACAACTTAATATTATTTGTAAAAATAAATAAAGAAATAAGAAAAAAAACAGCAAATGCAAACCTTCAAGGGCAATGTAAGCCTCTAAAGTATACTTACACCTCGATACATGGTATTAGACTTCTGAACCCAAAGAGAGACTAAGGGGTTCATCTATATTTGCTTGTATACACAATAAATAGTTTTCTCCTGCTACAACTTAATTATAACACTATTTAATTTTCTGAGCAAGGAAAAGCCGTTCACTGAAAATGTAGATTTAATTATTCTTCCATGCCAGTAGAAGTAGAAAGCCGTTGTTATTATTCTACTTTATATGAAGAACAAGAAGCCATGTGGAATAGAACAAATACAAGTACACTTTTCGACAGTGCATGGATATGACTGATATATTTTACAGCTTGACGAGAACCGAAAAAGTACACAAATTGCCTTTTAGTTCAAAGTTTAATATTGCAATGTGGACATCAAAGAAATGAAGGTCTATGCGGCTGACAATATTAATTGCACTGCTTTACTTATACCAGATTTGTACACGAAATTCTTATTACTTTTTAATATTTAAAATAATAAAAGAATTCTATAGGTTGTCGCATCTTCAGAGGAAATACCAGCAATGTTTGACAATTCATACAAATGCTTAATTTTAATACCAAAAATATGTATTTCATCCTAATTTAAATTCTTCTCTAATTTAAATTTCTCTTTGAGCTGTCAGTGCAGTGCTTATTCAAATATCTGCCATAAATACAGAATATAAAATGCTTTATTTATATATCTTCCAGTATAACTAGAATGCCTCAAAAACTGCAACCAAGTTCAGTGCAAATATGAAGCAGGACGAGGAGAGAACTTCCCTGTATCATTTAGCGTCCGAAAAGCACCCAGGGACACGAAAATATCTTTCCAAGTTACGTTCGTCGGGAGGAAACTTACTGCTGACCTCACAAAAAATCTTAACGGAGGTTCAGGAACCACTTACCCACAGATTTGCTCCAGTGGATGTCAACAGAGCAGCACAGGAATATGTCTACACGTTAATTGAACCACTTGTAACGCCGGAGATGAATGTGGCCTTGACTGAGGACATAAGGGAAGAAGAATTGTGCGCGGCATTAGCTCCGGCCAGTATGACTTCTGCACCGGGACCCGACGGAATTGGGTATCACTTCTACCGAGTATAGTGAAAGATACTTTGCTTAGTGTAATGTTAGAGTTACAGCGAGGTCCGGGAATCATGTCTGGATTTAATGAAAGGAGTCATTGTGCTCATTGCCAAACACGCGGCAACCATAGATGTGAAAGATTATCGCCCAATCACGCTTTTAAATGCAGATTACAAAGATATACCAAGATTATCACCAACACGATGAAGAGATACCTACCTGACATTATTGGGAAAGGACAGACCTGTGGAATCCCAGATAGGACGATTACGCATATTCTAAGGACGTTGCGAGGTACCATTATTGAATGTGAGCGCACACCTGATGAACCGGTAGCAATATTGGCGTTGGATTTTACCACAGCATTTGACAGAATTCATCACGGTTATCTATGGGGTGTTTTACGACGCTTTGGATTCCCTCCCTAATTTTTGAATGTCCTGCAACGGCTCTATGCAACGGCATATTCCAGAATCCAAGTAAATGTACTTTTTACTCAGCCAGTGCTTATAGAACAGTCCATCCATCAGGGATTGTCACTGTCGATGATCCTGTATACGATGTGTGTAGAACCCTTGATAAGAGACATAGTCTCCTTACTCTACAGGAGAAGAAACCTCTTGAATCTTGAGAGAGTATTTGCGTATGCGGATGACATTACACTCGTGCTCACGAATTCTGGTGACTTCACAGCAATTGAACCAACGTTATTACAATATCAGAGTGCATCAGGGGCTTTGATCAATTACAGTAAATCGTATCCCCTGGCCTTGAATAGCTGGACGATGGAGGACGCTCGGTTTACAGATGAGTCCGAAATTAAGGTCCTAGGTCTGTTTCTAGCACCCGGCCTGGAGGACTTGATCGCAGCAAACTGGAGAAGAATTGTTAACCACTGCATATATACATTGACCTCACAGTTGACGGGGAATTTGAACTTTGTGCAGAAAATTTGGCATGTGAACACCTTTGTGCTGGCGAAGCTGTGGTACGTGGCACAGGTGCTTCCGATGCCCCATGAGTTCTCACAACGTTTAGAACGGGCAATAGACTACTAAATTTGTAAGAATTAGTACCACAAGATTGCCCGACCACAGTTGCGGAGGGACATAAATAGTTGCGGATGGAATTTGGTGGATGTGCAAGTGAAGTGTCGTGCCCTGTTATTGCGTTCTATCCTGAAAGCCATCAATGGCCAAGGTAGCTAACAGGATATACAGTTCAGCAAACAAGTGATTGGCGCACATATGGTAGTTGCTGCAGCCTTTCGGCAGGTGCGAAGGGTTTATGAGAGAGTTTGGTGTTTAATTGCAAGGACAACAACGACGATAACATCCAAAATCATATATAAGGAATTAGTAAATGATTTCTTGGCAGTACCGGCGATTGTCTCAAATATCCAAATACTCCCTGGAAAGATATATGGAAACTCTTCGGCTATCGTTTTGAACCATTGGACTGGAAAGTAACCTTGTATCAGTTTGTAAACGAAAACATTCCGACGGAAGCTAAGAAACATAAACACAATATAGTGCGTGCGCCGTGGTGTAAACATTGTGGACACGTAGATACGCAACTTCATAGAATATCCAGCTGCGTAATGGTACGTGACATCTGGAAATGGACCAAGAAGCAGACGGGACACATGATTGGGATAACGTCCGAGAATTCTGTAACCTCAGTTTTTGTTAGCTTGGAACTTCCAGAAGGGAGCAACAGAGCACCCACAGATATGGTTGACTCTTGGTTTCTACCATTGCTGCCTTAATTTCGAGCAACCGAATTTATTAGAGTTTAAATAATGGCTTAGTGCTGAAAGATACAGGATGAGACGAAACCCTAACATATGAAACCTCCTGAATAAGCATTTGGAGCCCATCCTTCTTCCTTATCTCACTTAGCACATAAATAGACTGATTTCCTTTCTCCAAAAGAAAAGCAGAAGAACGGCCGCCGATATGACCATAGCAGTGTATAAATGGAACAAGCAAAAGAAAAAAAAGCTTATTATTAAACAAAAAGTTACAAGCTGGTAAAAATGACCAAAAATGCAAATAGAAATAGAAGATATACCGATAAATCAAATAAAAGAGATCACAGATACAGGGAAAGGCATAAAAACGGGTAAAGCTGTTGGACTTGATGTACATGAAGTATGTGTCTGCAAAAGAGGAAAAGGCGGTCGAAGCACTGACTAGACTGATGCCAAACATAGAAGGACCTAAGAAGAGAAAACTACAAGGAAGTGTTATTAATTCCATTATACCTTATTGCTGCTGCTGCTGCCTGAAAGCAATGTATGAGAAAAGTAACCTACAAGAAAATTATAGAAAGAGAACAACGTAAGATAGCTATAAGAATTGCAAGTGCATATTGCACAACATTCACTGAGGCTACACCAGTGATTGCAGGAATCATAGCCCTCCACTTACTAGCAATGGAATAAACATTTAGCAAAGACGAATGTAATAGATCACAAAAAGAGGAGAAAAGTAAAACCACAATGAAAACATGACAGGACGATTGGGATGAAAAAACTGAAACGGCCCAATGGACAAAACGACTTATCCAAAATTTAGAACTATGGACAAATAGACGACATAGAGAAGTGGACTATTTTTGGCCCAATTTTTAACGAGACATGGTCAATTCGGAACTACCTGTATGAAATGAAAATACATAATAGAACCTGAACAATGTATATGTTACGAAGAAATAAATACAGCATAATATATTATTCTTATATGCAAAATGCGGAATGATATAAGAGGAAAGATCTTTAACGATATCGGCATGCTATCAGATAATATCATAAACAATTATAAATACGAAAGGAACACGATATCGTATCGCGGGAATGATAAAGAATACCCTACAAAATAAGGAACGAGATGAAAGGTGAACTTGAATTCTGAGATATGAAGTAATGCTGAGAGGCGGTTCCGCAGTGCTACAGGTGACGAGGTGGCTTTTAGCCGGCAAGTGTCCGACACACCAGGGTCACCTCTCCTGGCGTCTATGAGGATTTTCCCCTCCATAAAATTAATTAAAAACACCTGGAAAACAATACAGTGGGATTGCGAAAGCATGATATGTAAGGATGATAACAGTAATCTATATTAGAGTAAATCTATACTTTCGAGAGTTATTGAGAAGAATAGTGACATTACCAACTCAGCTTCATGGTGTGATAGAGTGCAAATATCTAAAATAGTTATTTGTGGTATCTATATTTTGAGAATCTTGAAAGGAGCAGATTTCCTCATAGTCGGTTTGAAACTGTTAACACATAATTATAACCGAGCATAATTTACGATTAAATCCCTTAAATATAGGACCTTCTGGTTTCATGGGGCTCGCTGCGCCGTGCCTACCTTGTACCACTGGTGGGGAGAAAAAAACGAACAGTTTATTTGTTTCTTCATAGTTTTAGATTTTGCTATTTGATTATATGTCGGTCTCGCTAGCTCAATTTCGTTAGCCGCTGGCAAATGACTCTTAAATTGCTGATCCCAACGTTCTAAGGTTCAAGCCCAACCTGGTTTTTAAAGTGCTTAAGAGCGAAAACTACATGACAATATATTTAGTGGCATGTAAAACAATGTTCTTTCCTGTGGGATGAATTTCTGCGCACCGGCGGCCCTAATATGATCTTGACAATAATGTTAGGGTCGTTAACAAACAAATTATATCTTTTGATTTGTTTATACATACTTACATATCCGGATTATAGCTATTAGCAGAAGAGAATATTTATTTACCTTCTAATGATAAACTTTTTAAATTAGGGTTACAAGAGCAATAGTATTTCGTCACTATCTTCTTGATAATGTGGTTTGCTCTACAATCAAATCAGAGGACAAGGTGTAGTAATGCTGCCAAAGATTGCGCACAAATAATTGTTTGTGGGTGGGCAAAGTTGGGGAATCCCTGTTGTACTTGAACCCAAAGCCCAAAGACAAGAAGGCTTGTGTCTAAATTAGCGAGCTAAGTGGAGGGCTCAAGTAAATGAGGCGCCTTGCTGCTGTCAATGTTGATTTGCTTGTGGTGGCTGTGGAAAGGTCTTAGTGGAGACTGCGGTCTTGTGGTCTCACGTTATGCTATCGGATATACATGTAAACTCCACCGACCAGACTTAAGTCTTCCTTCTCTAAGACGCAAGGCGTCTCTCTTCCTCGTCGATAATGTCCTTTGTCTGCACGAATCAGAGATTTCGTAACACTGGGTGCACCGAACTGTGTTAAAATCGCATAACAATCTTGCATGTCACAGACGCCCTTTTCTAACCATTACACCTTAATATGAACGTGAGAGATACTCATTTAATATATCTATTCTTTTATAAATTTTACTTTACTCGTGAGCAGCAACAAATAAAGCAATATGGACTTATTTGCATTCACAATACTAACACAGTGGTATGCATAACAAAGGGTCAATTAGTTTTTGTTGCTAATGAAGGCATTCGGAAATAAAATAATCACTCATGACACTTCAAAGGTGCTGCATGACAATAGGACTTGGCTGAATTTTAAGATCTAACATTAAATATTTCAGAAATTTAAATTCTGTATACAAAGATATTCGACATAAGCTGTGTTTTAAAGATGTACGTTTCCTTTAGCAAGTTTTCCTTTGTGGTTACCAGTAATACTATATAGTATTCACACAGCATGAGAAACATTAAAGGGTTATTCACAGAAAATTTAAGTCTAACTTCCATTCGTTATGCGTATGTCTGAAACTTATGGTACTATAGTAAAATGGCTACCGCACTATTGAGAATTTAAAACATAATTTTTTTTTTTCAATAAACTGAAGTTTAGTAGGTAAGTTTTCTTAAACCTCGTGTTCTTGGAAGAACAAATTTATTTAAATAACGTAACTTTTAGATATGTTATCCGCAAGCGCATTGTTTCGGGGAGGAGACCTCGATTCGTGGAGTATCAAGACGAGCAATTTCAGTACAGTTTAATATATATGTACCTTTGGGGGCGGAATGCACTACTTCCTCTATCCTCTATAAGTAAGGCAGTAAAAGAGAAAGTTAAATCAACGATCTTTTTGTTTACAGGAATATCGTGCTGGAAATCTTACATTTATATTAAATCAGAGTTGTGCCTAACAGATATGCTTTCTTTATCAATTCCTATTTCACATCCATCACATGTTTTACAGCCTACACAAAAACTTAATGTGACTTTATTACATCAAATGTGCATATAAAATGCGAATTTTGTCAGTCTGTTATTTTATATATAAAAAATATAATTAGTTTGGTTAATGCACGAATCAGCTCATACATTAATTCACAGGAATTTACAACACAGGTTTTACAGGATTTTCCCTTTATGCACACCTAGCATATTACATTTGCATTCAACCTAATTTTAGAATGGATGTGGCAGCTCTCGCCAAGTTAATTGACACATGCCACCATTGTTTCCAAGGCAACCATCAATATGAAATGTAAAAGTGAATATCTGTTTATAGACATCTGAAATCTTTATTTGTACTTCTACCTCACAATATTTTATAATATTCTTTCTTCATTTAGTTACGAACTAAAACGGTGTAAATAAAAGCCTCTAAATAACATGAACTGAATAACCAAATAAACAAATAATAACTAAATAATTTAATAGCTAAATAAACGTTATAGTAATTACAATGAATAAATGTTAGAGTCAGCATCTTGCATAATGCAAATCCTTTATCGTCGGGCTATGATGTCATTTTCGTTGCTGCACTACACCAAAAAGGAACCAAAATAGTATATTACAGAAATCTTTAGAGTTCTGTATTGCAGAAGACTTTAGAAGAGTTGGGATATGAAAACATTCGTTTCAATAGAGCAATTGTTTCTAGAAACCGTTAGGTTAGGTACGATTTTGAATTCAGTATCAATATAATTCATATCATTCAAAGTTTTTCTGGGAACATTAAACCACTTACCAAGTGTATAACAGGCATAAACCAGATTGTGTACATTAAATAATCACACAGCATTAAAAAGCTTAGGTTTTCAAAGAATTTCATCGCATTTACTATAGAAACACATTTTTAGTCAACAGTATGCTATACATCGCGCCACATTCTTATAACTTGTCAGAGCCTCAAATGCAAAACCGATTATAGTTTGTCATATACCAGCATTGGACCAGCATTAGTTTGTTTCAGTAGCTTTAGTTTCAAAGTTTCTGAATTTTTAATCGAATTTTATTATCCTATTTGAAATGTCCTCATTCGTGAAGACTGTAACAGGATGTTCTGCTTCAATGATTTCTTCGCCAATTTGAAGCAATATGCGTCTGCTTCACTCTTGAGCCGAGCTCTATCTCAGGGTATACGTGGGTATATGTTAAAAGAAGGGAGGACACCATCTCAGACTTTGAAACCTTTAATGAACATTTATTTACCCGAGTTGTTGCGGACCAATGGAAACTAATATATAAATATCCGGAATTAATGTATTGGAATCATATACCATGTGGTTCTATACTTGAGCAAGAATGACGCTACGTCTTGAAGATCCGAGAATGTACAAGAGTCTGCCCTGAATGTCCTGCGCAGCTACCAAAGTTCTCCTAACAACCTCCCCTTTCAGTAATTATTCTAAGGTCCCCACTACTAGCTTCTAATACCACGTTACCACTTCATTTCTACATTACTGAAAATTTCTACTTTCAATCCTAAAGTCTCTCTAGAAATTTCTAAGAAATACTCTTACATATTCCAAGAATTCCAAACTAGCTCTGCTACATATAATCTGGAAACTTTGGATAGTGACTTTAACCTCTCTAACGTAATTTCCTGAGTACCAGTCTTCACTATCTACTATACTTAATATCCTTTTACCCCGAGACAAACTGTACTCATAATCTATTGCCGAACCTCTAGCCTCTTAGCATTTAACATAAATGCATAAAATATTCATATTTAATTTTATTATACGTATTAATTTCAACTGACCTATAATTTCTTACAAATAATATGTAGGTAACAGTGTTTTACCTGCTCATAGCACACAACAATTTCTTTATAATTTTAGTTCCGTAGTTTTATTTCAAAACAACAATAGGCTTTTCAAAAAGCCTGTCATAGTAAGTTTCTAATTTTTGGAACTCGCTTTTGCCTAAAAGAAATATTACAAAATCCGCTAATACATGAAGAATCTATACCACGACTTTAATTGCTTAAGTTTGCACAATTTATATGACAGTTATCAGGAAAAGTGGTTAAGCATTCAGTTTATATAAAAGCCGTGTAGTATTTTTAACGGAAAAGGGCGTTGAGAAAATTCACCCAAAATTCAAATTTTAATTATTTGGTTATCTTTTTGTATTTCAGAGCAAACCATTATTGCATCCAAAGTTAAACTAACTTTGACATTCTACCTTATGAATAACTTTGGAAGCACAATCTTGAAGTAAAGGAGATTTTCACAATATCTAAATACTGCATTCTCTTAAAGTAGTGTTCAAAAATTTATGATAGATTTCCAACTTTTTCTGACTGAGGCGTTTCACTATAGTTGGCAGATAAGCACACTTAGGAAAAAAGAGATAGCATATGCGACCTGTGCGATAAACCTTACGTTACCGAGCGGGACGTCTATACCGTAATGTGTGAGGCTCGCAATCACAGGTTCCCGGGCAGGATTCTCAGGAATTTGTAGTTCTTCCTGGCCGGTAGGCTAATGCTGAGGTGGTTTCTTATCTACCACGACTGACCTTCCATAATTATGCTCTCATTCTGGTTTCCGGTTTCCTCTCAAATTTCGGCTGAGCTTCTAGGTTACATAGCGTGTGGCGGTGCCAGGCAGATGGCACGGATACTTGCTGGACACTAGAAGGCTACTAGGAGAATGTATCCTTATTAAGTTCATTAGGCAGAACAAGCAGCGGGACCCATTTCCAAGCCTGGAATTGCCGTGGATCTACTGTGGGCTGTAACCTCCTTTTGTTACTTCACTGGGTCGCTGTCAATTTCTAGAATTTTGTAGCAGGAAAATATTTTCATTCATCCATTCATTCATTCATTCATAATTCATTCATTCATTCCTTCATTCATTTAATTATTCATTTATTTATATTTTTTCACTTTTTGCTTTTATTATTTTGCCGATGGACCAAGATAACATTTTTAACCACACCAACCAACATCATAGTCGCACAGTCCCAAGACTGTACAAATTGGAAGGAAAAATATTATCTTGTAATCTTGAAATGATTTTAATGATGATAACCGCAGCGTTGTAGGAATTCACTTAACTTCTAATTTTAAAGTAATTCACTTATGCGGATTTTACTAACCTCGACTTTGTAGGAATTCACATTCCCCGACTTCACTTTATCACTTCTTTCTAAGGGATGACAGTCGCAATCGATCTATGCAGGTATAAGTACGCGGTGTGTCCACTTGATTGTAAAACCGTAACACTAAAACTTACGTTACAATAATAGTGTAGCCAGATTAAGTTGTTCCTTTGTGCGGTTATTACCTAATAAATGTGTTCGAATACCTCTTTTGTTTGCAGATGGGTGTTTCGAAACTGTAAGCATAGAAACATTAAACTCACTATTTTATGTAGCCATAATTCTTTGTTGAATAAAATAAAGCGTATTGCTAAAACATTTTGTTTAGCACGCAAAACTTGCACTGAAACTCTCTCTCTCTCTCTCTCTCTCTCTCTCTCTCTCTCTCTCTCTCTCTCTCTCTCTCTCTCTCTCTCTCTCTCTCTCTCTCTCTCTCTCTCTCTCTCTCTCTCTCTCTCTCTCTCTCTCTCTCTCTCTCTCTCTCTCTCTCTCTCTCTCTCTCTCTCTCTCTCTCTCTCACACATGTATATATACATATATAAGTTAAATTATATGTATTTGTACATGGACTATTTCCCATTCTTGTACTACACTCATAGAGAAGACTACACTAATTCTCTGCAGCATTCATTTTCAGAAACGCAGCCGGTGTGAAATTTAATTACAAGTGACTTTACGCGCAGCGTTATTTTGCGGTATTTCGCGCTTTGTAAAAGTTTAATTTATAGATGCTGAAATGAGTTCTCATATATTAACATGCTGCTACAATATATCTGACTCCAACCAGCTATCATGGCTCTTGAATTATGGGAAGGCTTCAGTTTAATAATAAGTAATTACAAAAATATCTAGACAAGATATTGTAACTTTGTGGGTTCGTAGAATAAAAAGACCGAGTTGCAGAAATTAAAAATCTCATTTATTTCCCTAGCAATACACTGTTCAATTCTCACGTAACAACATTACATCACACAATCTTCCAAGGTCGATGACAATAACAAACCGTGACAGCTGATTACATTAGCTCTCGTTACAGCAACACATCTCACTCTGTTTTCTGCTCTTGCGAGCCGTCACGTCCTTAAGTACCTAATTCGTAACTCTAGATCTTTCTAAAGTCAGCCAGAAGCCGAACAATCTCTATCAGTCCAGAAATGTCCAAATCATTTTATCACATTCTAGAAGGGTAACTTAATCTAAGCCGGCGAACCCTTTACCTCTGTTATCGCTGCCCCCCGGTGCCCGCTTACAATAGCACAGCTATCATTAACTGCTCAGCAAGGCTCATTATTACCATGAAACTATATGCGCCGACTGTCCTCTTATTTGTGCCGAAACTTTTATGCCTCTTGCCGTGACACTATGCACATGGCGATACCGAAACTCTTATAAGGAGTTAATGCATTTTTATACAACTTCACATCGGTAGTGAGAGAGTTAAACCACACACACACACACACACACACACACACATTATAACTTCATCTATCTATTCTTAGCTAAATACTTTGTATTTATTGTAGAAATTCTCTGAAGTAGAAACCTTTCTCTCTCTCATCAGTAGTAAATATTCACCAGAAAGTATCATTAGATGAAGTTGTAGATATAAGATAACATTTTAATGCAGCGCAACACCTTCTCTACACATTACAAATGTGCATGTATTTGTTTATTAAAATGCTATTTTTGGCTATTTTACTTCATTACTTATTCAATTAGGCTTAGAAATGATTTAAAAATTAACCAATAGGTATTCAGATATACCCACCCTGAGCGAGATGACTCCGCGGTAACACAGAAGGTTCCGGGTTCGTTTTCTGGTTGCCGCCTACCCTACCCATGGGGTTTTCTGTACCTTTTCCTAGTCTGTTCTGCGATGTTGTAGTGCTGTGTCTTCTACTACAGCTCTCCTGTTTCCCTTTCCTCTTATTTTGTCTCACTCTTTCATGTTACAGTACGATATCGGGACTGTTTCAGTCAACGGCGGGCAGATGGCACAGAGCCTTGCAATTTGGAACTTATCACTTCTGTCAGAATGGGGGTGTTCGAGCTTTTACTGCCGAGTTGAGCTCTGCACGGTTCCACTGCAGAGGGCATCTGAGTCACCTTCCTGCTGATTGAGCTAGTCGCCATCAAACGTCGTCCAGCAGGGTGGTCAGGACAATAACGGTTCGGGAAATTGCGTGTCTCTGCATCTACGTCTTCCGTTTATACAACCCCTAAATCTTGTATGATTCGCTCATATCATCCTTCCCTCAACAGGGTGTACGCACAAAAGGGTGCAATTGCGCGTTGGGGTGCCAGGTGTTCCCTCCGTTGGCTAATCTCCTCTACCTCTTGTTATAAATAGGATGTAAAAAGAGCTATTCATTCGTAATGCACATCGAGAACATTTAGTTTATGAGGAGTAAAATACAAGTTGTAACAATATCATCTCTTGCAATATCATCCAAAATTATAGAATTAATCGCCCACTATACAGCGAGCCGGCTTTACAATATCTAACTATAGGTTCCGTTTCTTTTATTGAGGAAGCCTATTATTATCTGTTCCGACGAGATGTGCAATGAAATTTCTACAAAGGTTTCTTTTGATTAACATGAAGTAGAGAGAAAAGTAGGCTTTCATAGGAAAGCAGATTCTGAAGGATATATAAAAATAAATGCAAAGTTATATGAGTATACATTTAAGTTTTTAATAAAAAAGTAGCTATGCTATAATCATGAAAAAAAGAATGGTATTTTACCACCAGAAGCATTCAAACCAATGACAAAAAGTGTTTGCTAATAAATATTTGCTATAACAACGTCTATATTTTCCGCCTAGAGCACTGTTTGAATTGTTAACTTCGTAAACAGAAAGTATCAAGAGATAGGGATCTATGTATTGCATATCGGTGCGTTTTTCCAAGTCTTATTAGCATGAAAAGGGATTTTCTCATTCGCGACCAAGTAGAAATAGAAATATTGGCTAAATTCCAAGATTGCTATGTGTCTTGCTACCTCCAAGTATAAACCCAAATATAGTAACTGTGATCTACAGGAAGTTCATTCAGCTTGTTGACCAGGCTGACCATATGTCCAATATTAACATTTGATATCCAAGTTTTGAATGGCTATAAAATGCCTCCGCTTCTTTACTTACATGATATGGCTGCTTAAAATCTCCATTAGCATTTTAGTTAAGCAAGGTATTGAGCTTTAAAATACTTGATATCATATTCTTCTTTTCAGCATTTTTCACTATTCAAGTGTCAAGCTTATAACACATAAGCTTGAAATTCTCAGTAAATAATTTTGAGATTTTTATGTACTACTTAAATATTAAATATTTCAGAAGAAATTAATTGTTTGCTGTGTTTCACATTGGGTGTTTTCACAGGTCAATCACATATGTAGAAAAGACTGTTTTGCCCTTAAAATTATTACAATTAAAATTTTGACATCATGGTTTCTTTAACTTTCTATACTAGATCGAATTCGCCATTTGGAAGCGATGCGATAGAGGAGCTTTCAAGAGACACTTCACTTCATATTAACATAGAAAAGTGACAATTTTGGATAAAAAATGTAATATCTTAACCAAGTTTAACATAACTCTTCATATTTCTGTGCTTATTATACGATTTATGTGTAGTGTATGTGATAAAATGCGAGAGCAATTATGAAAATGTTTTAGATTTTCAAATTTTCACAGATGCATTGTCTTAATGACCACATTTTAACATTTTCCACTATTGCGAGTGTAGATAAGTTTGGAATTTGGTAGCTCACGGAATCAGCAACAACGAAAAGCTCGCAAACCTCTGGTCTATAGCAAACGAGAAACAGCCTGACGTCATCTAAATACTGCATATCTTTGGATTCGAAACGCGTGCACGTTTGGCCTCAATTCCATTTATATCTAATTATTTCCTGATCAGGAATAATGCTTTATCTTCAGTACCCCTTGCAGCAAGTTTGGAAGTATAGAGTTCATCAATCTGTGCTAAAGCTTTTTACAGATGGTTGCTAACTAGAATGGTATGTTAGTTTACTTAACAGTATTCTTTTCAAATTCCTCCAAACAACAGATCAGGGAAAAAACTGAAACATTGCAAATATATCCAAAAAAGTGGTACAATTTGTTTACCTGATATGTAACCTGATGCTAAACACTTTTAACTCGCACAATGTGTCTTGAATCAAACTTTTCAGTCCTGTAAATCATAGCGAACAATAACCGAATTGCTCTCGTGCATTCTCGTGCTAGCAGTGCACCGTGGGGTCCATGTTTTTTCTCACTTGTTACTTAACAGAACGAGAGATGGAGAAAGTGATGAAGCCCAGAAGAGGATAGTCAAAATGTGTCTAAGGGTTTGTAAAGTAGCAGAATGAGTGTGCTGTACGGGAAGAATGGAGGGAAGAGGGATAGACTCGGGCAGGGAAACAAATGAGCATCATTGTCCGCCTGGCGTACGCTCCGGTGGGCCCTAACACAAGGGGGTGGGGGATTGGCCTGCGGTGCACGGTTGAGGCTTTCAACCGGCCCGGGCAAATGCGCTTGCGCACCGTCCTGCTGTATTCTTCTCGCACAAAACACCAACACAGGCTTAATGATGTAGGTTTTCCACTTGATGTTCATTTGAAAGGACTTGGGGACTCCATATCTTGTGTTCTGTGTGCACAAAACACGGTACAAACTCATTAGCTATGTTTTATTCTCATTCGGGCACAATAAAATGAGATATAGATCGTGTTTATGCTGCTATCCCGCTTCCTGTGTGCGCCAGGTCGTGAAATTCAGCTCCGCATTGTAAAAACTGATGTATTCAAAGAAAAGCACTGACTACCTCGTCAATACAGGTTTGCAAAACATGTTTAAACAGAAAATAACAAAGTATTATGAGTGCAACAGGCTATAGTTTACAAAAAGCCTTTTACTATTTGTAAATTGGGTATTTTTTATTTTAAAGCCTTTCGCCTCATGAATGTATTATACTACTTGGAAATATAGGGAACATAATTTAATATTAGCAAACCATTACTTTTCCTAACCCTCACTGAAAGAATAATAAAACAAAATGGATATGCATCGGATTCGCTGGAGGGTGGCAATTTAAGAATATAAAATACCATTTTCAAACAAATAATTATTATCAGATGTTTTATAGTCTTATCACAGGTATTTCATAGGAGCAAGTCGCTCAAATGCCAAATTTGATATTTCAGTTTGACTTTTGCGAGAAAAATATAAAAGCAAATACATATTTTATGTAAATTCTGTATATGCTATTATACATGGCGCAGCAGCAAGATACAGTCAAACTTTCAGTTCATATGTACAAATGTAGAAGAAGAAAAATGTTTTAAAGCTTTTTTTTCGGTTTAGAAATAATTTTCTACAGCCATTCATAATATGCTAATACGAGACACACATAGAAACAAAACAGAGAGTATATCATATACAACTCTTTATCATTGACACATACAGCAACCCGCGTCATATTGAGTCCAGTATGGGTTGATTGATATATACCAGCAGAATTGTGTATTGTTTCACTGTCTTCTGCAAAATGGGCACAAGGACTCTTCATCTTATATTGGGATTCAATACAAATTTTTTCCAGTGGCCTCACAATGCCCCCACACTGTGAAACTAAGAATTACAACTTAGGTAGAGTTAATCATGAGGTAATTTTGAACATTAAGTATAAGAAAGTGTTGCATGTGTTATATTCGTGTGCTCTTTACCTTTCTGTATCCCATTATTAATGTACTAAGCAGTGCTTTAGAAAATGAGTTATAACATGTACGTAAAGCGTTCTCGAAAATATGTCCACATAACATGCTTTCTTCTTCTGAGTGTGTGAATTGTCTCCCGAATAAGTACGAATTGGCCACACTTTGTTTTATATTATGAATTTGCTTATGTAAGTTAATATGTTCTCATATCCTCTTAAAAGAAATGGACTGCAATTTCATTTTTATAAATAGATTTATAAATTATTACAGTTCCTCTTAGATGGTTAAAATTTGACCGAATGACATGGGAACCTGAGCCCATATTCAGAACTATTATGTAAACACAATGGGTGGCATAGTTTTCTTGCTTAGCATGCATACTCGTATATAATTATTTCGCTGCAAAATTAAACTTATAGCTGACTTGTATTTGGTTGATCAGGGAGCAGTCAGCAAAGGTCATTGATCAGGCAAAATCCTCGACCTTCAGCTGTTTACCCTCAATGGCTAGCGAATTAGCCTTTATATGTAAAACATCAGAACCATTGTTTAATTGGTAGAGTATACACTCTGCACCAAACAAACGTTTTGCATGCTGCCTAAAGTACACGGCGTTCTATAAGAGTGCAAGGTTTAAGCTTTCCAAACGTTTCTGGTTTCTGATTCTCAACTCGTTAACACAGGCAATCATGTATCCAGTTCAGTGTTGTCCGTAAACTACACCTGGACAATTGAGTTAGAACTCTCCTTGATTTAGCCTTCGAGGTGTGGCGTCAACTCGGTGTTTCCAATGGGTCAAAAGTAGATTCCGTTCTGGCTGATAGCTGAGAGTAGTTGTTTTCGCATTTTATATGGCGTTTACAATTGTTTTTAATTTGTGTGGTAGCTATTATTTGTTTATAGTTGGCGTTGAGTTTCCGAAAAGCCTCTGTCAATGTATACTGAGGATTCTTTTTCTTTGTAGGTAGCAGTTAATTTGAATGTCAAACAGGTTTTAACTATGTTATAAAACAAGATTTTTAGAGCTGAATGCCATATCTTATAAATATTTTGCAATTATCTACGAGCACTGTACTATGTTGCAAACCGACTGTCGTATTTACCGTCCGAGTAAATGTTTTGCATATTTAACGTACATGGAAATAGAGAAATGGATGCTTAGCATACAACAAGAAATCCTTTGAGTTTCGAAACGTCACAGAAAAAATACAACAATCTAATAGCTCATACTTGAACTAGTAGAAGAGTTATGTCGTAGCTTTGAAACCCTTTTAAATGTGTTTTTATGAAACATTCAAAATTACATTATTCTTAAATTACGCATTGCTTCCACATATGCCTCAGAGGTTGGCCTGGCAAGCACATGTAAAACAAATGGCTATCTTCTTGTTTGTTATCACGAATGTTAAGACTATCAGCAGAATATAATATACGGTCCTAGCTTTCAGGTAAAGGGGCAGCGGGCAAGCGACTAGCTATGTATGTATGGGACAGTTTCGAGGCTGCTACTGAATGCGAAACATACGTATTCCACCCTTATCAAATTCTCTTTGTCTAGAAACCGGAGGTTGCCAGTGTCAACATTTAGTTTAGATGTTTATTAATATAAACATCAAGAGAACTATAATTCATTTTAATCAATAAATTATCAAACTAAATATATCAAGGATCTAATTAATTTAACTTAGAAGCAGTTTGTTACTATCCTAATAGTAACGTCTCCTCAACTTACTGTATAATCTATAAACAATTTGATTTTTCATTTATTTTCAGTAAATAAAACCTGTCTCACTGGAGAGGGAATTTATTTATGTTTAACCTTGTCTAAAATACTTCCTTACTACCCTGATTGTATTCTTGCCTTTATTGTATTTATTAATTCTTTACCTCCTTCCTGAAAATCACTACTGAAATTGCCTCTATTAGCGCCGTATATATTCTAGTTTATTTTTCCCAATCATTTTCTTACACTCATTGTCTGTTGTAGTGAAATATGTTGAATAATAAACCAATATGTAAGAAATATATTATTTGGCGGGGTTTTGTAAGATAAAGAATCTGTTATTGCTTGCTAACCACTATACAGCATGTGGGTATGTTCAGGAAAACAGTGCTAACTCCCCCGACTTCGTTCCTGGGTAGCTGTCTAACCTATGCTGATAATAAATGTTCTTATTGGTGGATAAGGTTATGTATTTTTATCTGAAAAACAACATCCATATCTCTTTAAGGTGTCGCTTTAAAACTTCCTTTTACGTGAAACTCTAGTTGTTATTCCCCTTTCATTTAATAATTCTGTTTTGCTGTTGTTGCTGTATTTTTGTAGTTTCTTGTCTATAATTGACACCCAAAATATTTAAATAATACAACAGTTAACCCTTTGAAATGTTTATCTAACATTTACTTTTGAATTAGAAATTTTAGTTATAATGAGAAGAATAGGCCTTAGTTTCATTTAATGACACTAGTACTTACATGCCAGTATCAAATTACAGACTATAGATTTAGTACGTTTGTGCAGTAGAACTACTTGAAAAGTAAATCTACACGTTAAAAGACATAAATGCCATAATTATGGGCAGGAATGGACTTTTTGGTTGTGAAATCCAAATTACGGACCACCAGTTTGGTCAATGTGAAGTCCTCATTCATGGTTTACGAGGTCCAAGGAGACGCGACTGATACACGTAGTTGACATAGAAGGGAGTTATTCAAAGGTTTCCTTGCAACATACAAAAGTAAATTCTACAGTTTGGTGAACTAGAAAAGTACTTGTTCAATTTGGTTCTTCTTTCATTTAGCTTTACAGTTTCAGAGAGAGAATAGTATAGCGAAATATTTAAGTTAACAATTCATAAAAGTGTGTTATCAAGCATAAGTCAGTTTTCTACTGTATTCTAATACGGATTACCAACTTTCACCATGATTACAGGTGTTTGAGATATGTTGAAGCTTTGTATGATGTACGGAAAGATCGTATGGTATTAGACATCTTAGGTTTTTCTTAAATTAGCTAGTTGACACTGAAAAAAGTAAACAAATATCATTTTTAGAAAATTTCAGTTCCATATTATAATACTTACTGAGCACTTTACCTTTGAAATAAAATTACAAAATATTATATTTAATATTAAGTGCCTTTCTACGTTTTCTGAATTTTTAAAATTGGAATGTGGTATCGGACAGTAATTACTTTTATCACATAATGCATTTCTGGATTGCAGTTTATTTTTACATTTCTTTGCGATGATCACAGTTGTGGAATAGGGCATTCCCCTAAAGATTGGCGCAATTTTTGTGAGCCCAAACTTTGAATACACAACATTAATCCAGTCTTCCCCGAAATGTTCTCCACGAATGATATGTTTGGTTTTTTTCTTTCTCAGCTACTTCATTCTGAACAAATTTCACGTTTCGTTTGCAATTTTGGACTTCTTTGCTGTTTGCCGGTCTTCAGTTTTGGTTGTTTGTTCTTTATGTCTCTTCCAAGTATGTTCACCTGTCCACAATTTTTTACTTTATAGGGAGTTAAAGCACACATCTGCGAACTGCGGCAGTTCCCCTCTCACTGTGACAAGAATAACCAATGTGTTATTTGAGAGGTTTCTATTACCAAATATAAATCCGTGGTAACCATTCGAGCAGCTCGATAATACATGCTCGCAGTGTACGCAGCACTAGTGGCATCCTGTAAATAGCATTGCCAAACTAAAGAAATCCAATAAATTTTCCAAAACTGTAAAATGAAAAAAACCGATATTACTTATGACAGAATATAATATGAAGTAGTTAACCCATCCCTAATCAAAACGAATGAAATATTATCAGCACCTGCTAAAATCTTTGAACAAATATTATACAAACGTACATTTTTCATACTAAAAATTATAAATATATGTCAGAATACTTTATTTGCAAATAAGTTTATTTAATTTGTTAACTTCACATTACATGTTACTTCTGCAGGTGATAATCGTTCAAGGTTTATGACACATATATCGAAGGCTTTTGATAAAATCTTTCATAAATAATATTATATTATAACTTTAAACTAGCACTGCAAGCTGTGTGAGATAATATGGTCCGCCTCGGTTTGAACATGCCAGATCTAAGTGATCCAGCTTTGTACTTGAAAATTAACGGGCTAACCACAAATGCATAGTTTTCTCCTGAAGTTTGATATTATGTCCAGAGGTGGCAGCATGGGAAACATTAGCCAGCGTAACAGATATCTTCCGTTTCTCTTGACGTGTAATGAATCATTAGTATTTCTATAGCCGCATATATTTAATACTTGTAAATATATAATTTTATTACAGGTGAAACAGAAGTCCGAGAGAATGGCTCTAAATCGTGAAGTCTCTATGGCTCTAAACAGTGAAAAATCTAATGTAGGAACATTATTCTTGCTATTGTTCATTAACGACTTAAAAAATTAGTGCAATTGTCTGAGTGAAGATCATATCAAGTTCTATAAAGAAATGAAGTTTACCTGCGCTAAACCCCTTAACGGGTGGGCACGCAGCAAAAAACCTCTTGCTTTACCCAGACAGTCAGCGATTCGTTCGGTCAGTAAGATGTTCTCTGCAAGATATAAAGCTGTTTTGTGGACACTGTCATTGCACTGCGACGGGGTCACCCACAGCCCCAACCACCAACACCTTCCCCCGCACAAACACAATCCTCTGAGACTCCTGCTGGACAGCCATCCTCCGTCCAGCTCAGACTCCAGCAGCCTCCTCAACAGCATCCTCAACAACACCGTCCCCCTCTTCACCGCTCATCTTAGTCTCCTCCCGAACCTAGCGCTAATCTCTCACCCTCTACTATCCCCAGTGGAACATTCCCTAGCACCAAGCAGCAAATCCTCATTCCCCTACAACCTGATTAGCCGCCTACTTGGCTGAATCCCTATCCTCTCGACCAAATGACATCCATCCTTACACCATGTTTGCTCATGCCATTTTGAATTTATGCTACATCAAGGCATTAACACTAATTTCCTATCCCTCAAGATCTGCAGCTGGAATTCCAACGGTTTTCGAAATAAGCTGGCGGAGATTTCCAACTTCCTCGCCATTAAAGGTATTCAGATCCTGCTAGTGCAGGAGACGTATCTCACGCCTTCCATCAAAGCCCGCATACCGGGACTGGTATGCTACCGCACAGACAGTGCAGACGGCTATGGGAGCACCGCCATCTACGTGAATCATAGCCTCCGGCATCATCAGCTACTCACCGCTCTCGCTCCACCACTGGAGGACACAGGCATCCAGGTTGAGACCAACATAGGGCCCCTCCGGCTCTTCTCTGTTTACAATCCCCATTGGTCGATCAATATCATCCAGAGAGCTTGACTCCATATTTACATCCAACCTAGCTGCCATTGACATGGGGGACTACAATTCCAAGTGCCCCGCTTGGAACGCATCTATTCTTAATCACAGTGGTGCCTTCCTTGAGTGATATGTTCAAACCAACAATTTGACAGTCCCTTCTTCTTCATCTACCTCCATCTGTTTTGGCGATCACCGTCCACAAGACTGGTTTGACATAGACACTGTCAAGCACATCAGTCACCTCCGCTATATCTACTCCCTTCCGGAATTATCCTCAGATCACTAACCTCTCCTGTTGCTATTCCAATCGCGTCCTACTCTCAAGGCCAAATGCCTCTTTCCTAGCCCTCGTCGCATCAACTGGCGGGAATATACCCAGATAATGGCTGCCCAGGCTACTGATTTGGATCCATGCTCTACTACAGCGGAAGCGTTTGCTCTTAGCTCCCAGCTTACGACTGTTATCACCGCGGCCATTGCACAGGTAACACCCCCTGCCCATCATCACACACAGGCAGCTCGGAAGCTTCCCCGACATCTTCGGGAACTTAATAGCTGCCAAAAACATAAGACGCAGAGCCCAGTATACCGGTTCCCCCATGGACCAACAGGCCTATAACCAACTCCGCCACCGTCTCAACATGGAACTAGCTGAACACCTCAATGACGACTGGGAGAACTACCTCAGCACGCTAAACACAGAAGACCAATCCCTCTGGCACCTATCCAATGTCCTGTTACGCCTTCCAACACAGGAAATACCCCTACGCCAAGGACTTATACTGGCTCAATCCATCCGAGAGAAAATGGAGCTGAGGGGCACCTTCCTCAAAGGCATATTCTTCTCCACTGACACCTGCAACCAGGACCATGTTCAGCAGACCATTACCGACATCTCTCTCTTTCTATCCAGACCCTATGACCCCACTACAATACCTCTGACATCTTTTGCAGAAGCTACTACCCTTCTTTCCTCTGTGCCACGTTTCAAAGCCATGGGGTATGACAATATCCACTACGCCGCTCTGAAAGCTCTTCCTCCAAACTGGCTACAGCTCATTGTGCATCTCTTCAATGTACTCCTCCGTCTAGCATACTTCCCTAGTACCTGGAAGCATGCCAAGATTATCACCCTCCCCAAACCCGATAAAGATACCTCCACTCCAGTGGGCCATCGGGCCATCAACATATCAACCTGCTGCCGACATTCAGCAAACTATTTGTAAAGGTCATTCAAGCTAGGCTTCAGCAAACCCTCTCTGCGCAGCCAATCCTTCTCCAGGAGCAATTTGGATTTTGACAGCAACATTCCACGGTGCATCAACTTCTTCGTCTTATCGACGACATCATCAAACACTTCAACAAAGGGCATTTGGTCGTCACCTCGTTCCTTGACCTCACTCGCGCCTTAAACACTGTGTGGCACGAAGGCTTTCTTCACCGCCTCCTCCACTAGCACTTCTCACCATATATCATCCATTTCCTAGCTACACAACCGTTCTTTTAGTGTCACAAAGAAGGACATTTCCTCATCCTCCCATCCTATTTATGCAGTGGTTCCTCAGGGAAGTGTCCTTAGACCCCTGCTCTAGCTCATATTCGTCAGTACCCTACTCTCCTACGAAGGCTGTACGTTGTTCCAGTTTGCTGACGATACCGCCATAACAACCGCCTCCACACGCCACCAAGTTGCTGTACGCAAGCTGCAGATCTATGCGGACAACCTGACGACCTGGTTTAATATCTGACGCCTCACCGTAAATCCCAGCCAGTTACAAGCAGTGACCTTTACGCGGCGTTAGAAGCCGATGTCCCAGAGCTACGGATTGTCGGTGGTTCCGTCCATTGGTCGACTTGTGCAAAATACTTAGGCGTCACGCTGAACCAGAAGGTGACCTGGAAAGCTCACATCGTAGACCTGTACAAGAGGTTGCTCACAGGATGGCACTTCTCTACCCCCTCTATCACAGAAACTCCGCCACGTCCCTATCTAACAAACTTCTGCTGTACAAGCAAGTCCTTCGTCCCATCCTTACTTACGCCTAACCAGTCTGGGCCAATACCGCCAAAACTCACACCCAACGCAGATTTCTCCGTAACGCAGTCAATGCCGATTGGTACATTCCAAACACAAAACATTCACCTAGACCTAGCTTTTCCCCTCCTAGCTGAATACATGCTCTCCCTCTCTCAAACATTTTTCGACTCCCTTTCCCATAATTTCAACGCCTTTATTTCTGGTCTCGGGGAATACGATATCGACCTCGAGGAAAGATACAAGCATCCCAGGCTGCTCCTTCACTGAACCTAAACACATCCTTTCTCTATTCCAAATTCCTCATCATAAAAAGCGGTATAAGAAATACATATTAAAAATAAAAAAATCTCTACAAAACTGCCACCGCTTATCACAGTCTTAATAGGACAAACCCCATTGAACCAGTGAAGGACCTAGTCCTGGAATGGTTTTTGTCGGAAAGCCCCGTCAAGACTTGGAGGTAACCCCTTCAAAAGACACTTACTTTGCTTGCTTGCTCTAAATCGTGAAAAATCAAATACAGGAACATTATTCTTGCTATTGCTCCTTAAGGACTTTAAAATTTAGTGCAATTCTCTGAGTGAAGATTATATGAAGTTATATAAAGGAGTGAAGTTTACCTGCGATAAAACCCTTAACGGTTGGGCACACAGCAAAAACCTTCTGGGTTTATACAGCCAGCCAGCACTTCGGTCGATCGGTGAGATATTCTCTGAAAGATATAAGGCTGTTTTGTGAACCCTGGCATTGCACTGAGACGGGGTCACTCTAATATAATTCTTGGAAATGGGAGAGCGTGAGTATGTATACCCTCTCCCGATATATAACCTTCACGTTGCATTGTGGTAATTCAACTTGTCACCTAATACCCAGAGATCACTTGGACATGACTTAGGACTTTCCAAATTTGGTTTCTCTGAATAATTACTACAGATGATTTCATACATGCATCAGTCGGGCAATAATTTGCACATATAGGAATCATATATCCGATATTTATTTTGTAAAATGGGTTGCTTCTGAAAGAACAAATCTAGGAACACTATTCGTGCTACTTCCATTAAGGACTTAATAAAGTTTAGTACAATTCTCTGAGTGAGGAGTACATAAAGTGATATAAAGAAATGAAATTATTTCAACATATTACTAACCGATATACAAAATATTGCCCATTGGAATAAAATTAAGGTGCAAAATTCATTGAAAATTGCCTATAAATAGTGCTCTTGAAAACGTATATTTCATAATTAGAAAGTGGATACGCTTCAGTACCACTTTAATCGTTCTGTAAGGCCTAATATCGACTTTTTTCAATTTGGCCAACATAGTATCACAGCATAAATTGAAAAAGTACTGAAACATTTAAAAATCCTTATTTTAAATGATGTGGCTGCCTCCATAGCGCATCAGTAGCGTGTTTACCTTTGGCGCGATGTGCACCGGTTCGATCCGCTCTAGGATTGTTACCCGATGGAAGGTGCATCCAGCATCGTGATGCCTACTGAGTAGCTATCCTGGTGGAAAGGTGGCATATCTAAAAGGTCAAGTGCGGTCGGAGGATTCGGCATGCTGACCGCTGCCAAATCCGTCCTGCATTTCTCTGTGATATTCCCCGGAGGACGCAGCGGCCGGGCGAAAAGGGTAATCTGGGTATTGGAGAGACGTTCTAGGTCTAATGATAATTTTAAATTTAATATGTATCCTAACTATTTAAAGCATACTTAACTGCTAAGGGAATAGGAAGCTCACGTATATCATATAATTATAGACAAGTACAAGAGCTGTCTTCTTATGAAATAGTTAATAATTATAAGACTACAAGGGATTTCCCCGTAGTTACAAATTATGGGTTAAACTCCTTACTTTATTACACTAATTAAAATCACAAAAATACTCCACATAAATACTATAGCTCAGTATAACGTTCTTACTATGACTTGTGATTTCAATTATGGTAGTTATCATTAAAAACATAATCAAACAACTTCATATTTGGGCTTGCCCCATAGCTCAGTCGTGGAGCACGTACCTGCCGTGCTAGGGATCCGGGTTCAATTCCCGGCTGTACGGGTGGGGAGTTATCTCCGACTAAGATAACTCCTCATCTTCGCTAGAGTTCGTAAATATGAATGAGAGTGGGAATGTGTGAGTGATCTAATTATGAAAACTCAACGAATACGAGTTAACACCTTCCAAAAGGAGAACGGCCGCCGATATGACCATTGCAGTTAAAGGTGGGGTATAAATGGAACAAAAAGCTTCCGAATTTAATATGTTCCTAGCTGTACATTATCTAAAAGGTCGTTAGTGTAATGCAATTAAACTTTGTAGTGTATTTATCGAGAGTAAAAATTTAAAAGCATGTATTGACATTTTTTTCCCTTTTTGTTCCATGTATACCCCACCTTTAATTCGAATGGTCATATCAGGGGCCGTTCTCCTTTGGAACATATCGAAGGGCTTAATAAGAACCAACATTTGGAATAAATTAGACTAGATCCCATAAATGGGTTGATTTTGTCGTCCCGCAGAGTGAAAAAACGTGACGGGTGTAAAAACATCCAATCACAAGGAACATGTTAATCTATATGACAATCAGAAATTTCTATGCATTCGGCAGTTTAGGGTGAAGAGGCTAGGCTTTCTGAGGAGTGTAACAAGAAACCTCTGCTAATCCATCATCAATTCCATAACTAATATTGTAAGTACTACAAAAATAGCACAGTTATTCTCAAAGTGAGTATTTTACTTTTATGTTATTTTAGTTTTAGTTAAACAAAATAATAAAAATCACGTTTTGTGAGACTTTATCCATGTTTAATTTTTTTAAATAATTGATTTTCTTTTAGAAGTTTCTAAAAAGCTATTAATTTCAACGCTCTTCCTAAAAAAGCCAATAAAACTATCAACACCTTCAATTCATACCTTAAACAAGTATCTCAAATGCCCATTAAGTACTCAAAAAACTACAAGAATCAACCAAACATTAATTAGTTATAGGTTTAAAGTACCCAAATGCAATGATATACATATAAAAATTAATTTTACATCTCCTATGATAATATTTAGAATATATAACTTTTACGCAGACCTGTAACTGTGAGAGTTTAGTAAGCAGTAAGCATATTTACATTTTAGAGTTAATCTTCTTCTTCTTCTTCTTCTTCTTCTTCTTCTTCTTCTTCTTCTTCTTCTTCTTCTTCTTCTTCTTCTTCTTCTTCTTCTTCTTCTTCTTCTTCTTCTTCTTCTTCTTCTTCTTCTTCTTCTTCTTCTTCTTCTTCTTCTTCTTCTTCTTCTTCTTCTTCTTCTTCTTCTTCTTCTTCTTCTTCTTCTTCTTCTTCAACACGGTTTAGACCATTTAGCCTGTTCCGTCTCCAATGTCTTGCTCCTTCCATCTTTTCCTCGGTCCTCCTAGATTTTTTCGTCCTTGCGGTTGGTAATTATGTACTACCTTAGGAATTCTATTGTCTTCCATTAATATTTAAAAGTTAATAATATGTTTTAATGAATAATTATCTTAGTTATGGAGCTCTTTTGTGTAGAAAACACTACTTCAATACTGAAGTTTGAGAATTATCTGTGACGGACTACCCAGAACGTTCTACAGTTCAGTTTTTATACAACTTGGAATACTTCCCCTGTCTGCAGAGTTCAAACGAGATTACCTCCTGCAAATTAAACTGAAGAGCTCTAAAAACATGATCTGAAGAGAGGGTTCATCCCTTTTAATGTAGATGTAAAATATATTTTAATAGGTTGGAATCACCACTTCAACCAACAGTTCTGTTTGTATTTCGTACACATTAGGATTAGGATCACTACGGAGGGGATTCGGCACTGCAATCAGTCTTGATGGATTTTACCTATGTTCTCAAGTGAAGCATCCGCGGGAAGAAGAATGATACGAGAGGAGACAGAGCGTGGCCGTTCCAAGAACCCACGACATACAGAGGGCAGGGTCCCGACATTTTACTTAGATGGTGACCTGCCCCGGTAGGGCAGGACAACGGACATTCGCCCCTACGGTGCTCCGGAAGTGGTCCTCCCAGCAGCCGGTTCGGAGACCGGAGGTGGAAGTGTTTGACTCAGGGCATATCATTCTGCCATGTACCACCGAGACACCCGCTGAAACTTCTACCCTGAAATACACCACCAGATGAGAGATGACGTGAATGGTATTGGAGATGAAATCGAGGGACTGGAGATTCAGGAGATGTACTTAACCTACCCAGCATTCGCCTAGTTACCCGGGAAACCTCCCGAAATATCCCAGGGGCCCATAGGTCAGCCACGGGAATCGAGCCCGGGCCTCCTGAATACGGGCCAGAGACTAAACCGCTTGGACCAACCCCCTCAGAATTTCGTACGCATACATTAATAGTTTGTCACTGTGCAAAACAAACTGTTCTGTAGTGTATTTAACAGTTAAGATGATAATAATTCTGGCAAAAAAAAAAAAAAAAAAATCCAGCACTAATACTTTTTCAAGGTCCTAATGCTTTTTGTGTTCTGGTGTCCATTGACTACCCTACACATATTTGTTATATGGCAAAAAGGCAACAATAATAATAAATTATAAATGCAGGTGCTTTTTATTTTAATTGAAGACGATGTGCATTTGTGCAATTCTATTTTCCTTTGCAGTTGTACATCTGTACAAAGATAAATGCTTTTACAGCTGTAAGACACCAATTTTCAGACAGTTTTTATATTTTCCAACCTCTTATATTGCTACGTTCTTGGTAAAAAGAGCGGAGATCGTAAGTAATCCCCATATTATCTGCATGAAACAGACATATATCTGCACAATTTCCCCCTTTGGCCCATTTGTAGTATAACTAATAAAACAATGGGTCCCAAAATGTGTAACCCAAATAAGGGACTACCTGCATGAGAATAAATGATCCGCAAATGTTAAAGCTTCTGCACATACGCCTTCCATTCCCTACTCAATTTGCAAAATATATTTGTGCACATATTATGTGAAGAAGGTAGACAAAAATTAAGTGTTTGTTGTATTAATTTGTTTCGATTAAGGCTTTGGGGCATATGAGCATCAATCAGAGAGAAATCTATGGGTAATTTTATAATTTAGTAACAAAATTAAATTAAATAGTATACCAGATACTCAAAAGATTTAAGTTTATGGTGTTATTCTGATATACCTTTCGAGAGAGGTAACAAGTTTAGTAAAATGGAATTATAATACCGTATGAACTGCAAGTATTATCAAATCTGAAATGGGAATATTTTGTTCTGTTTAGTATTGTCTTAAAGGTTATGTCACGAAACCTTATAAGAAGCCAAAGTCTCCTCCGTAAATTTGTTTCAATCCATATACTTTAATCCTGACAAAGCCCTTATTCAGGATATTTATATTACAGCAAATAATTATCCCTGAAATTAATTCCAACATGTATACGTTTGAATTATAGATACTCATTTATAGTATCATAGGTCCTTCAAATATAAGAGCTACGAACGCATTAATTAAGCTGAAAACCAATATATGTAGAACTCAAAGCATGCAGGAATGAAAAGGAATAATACCTATAAACATTTTGAAGAGACTGTACATTCGCTCTCCCCACATTTGAAGCACGTGGGAGAAAGATACGAATTCATCAGCACTATTAGGTGCAAATGTGTAGCTTCACACACACACACACACACACACACACACACACACACACACACACACACACACACACACACACACACACACAAAGCTGCGCGCGCATCGCGAGTGACGTTACGTCATGCATTTTGAAATAGCCCTTAATCCCGTTTATCCGAGAGGACGCGTCACAAACCACGGTCAGGGATGACAGAGAGGGAGGGAGGGCAATGCTGATAAAGCGGATAGATTGCACTAAACACATTTACATTTAACGACCTAACAAGCTTTAGTCCAGAACCAGGTAATTTGAAAGTCTGTCCCCTTTTTGAGGACTTTATCTATCACACTGCAAGTGTCATTTTACCCATACGTGCACACGTCCAAATGTTTCACCCCAACAACGGGCAAATCTGTGGTTGGGAAAGGCTACGTATGTCGCCGCATTCAGGGTAACAAGGCCTTACAGTTCATGCTGCAGTTAGCATCACACTAACGTAACGGCCGTTAAAATACATCTTAAAATGAAATTTTGAAACGTTAAATCCAGATTACTCTCTAGCCACTATAATTTAGTTTTGTATACCTTATTATTCTTACAAACAAATGTTCAGATATTTATACTTTAAGCATATGTCACGTCGCCATTCCTTGTTTCTCGTTGTCATGCAAACAGCATGGAATCTTTAAGTCATCATAGAGAGAACGCTTTTTGGAAATCAGAATTCCCTTTAGTCTACTACATTCTTCTTATACCCAAAACTAATGTATAATTTTGTGATCAAATTTTATGTCAGGAAGTATTAGATAGGGAAACAAGCTTTGGCTAGAAACATTTGTGGAAAAGTGAAATACAATACATGAATGCAACACATCAAATATTTTTATTTTCTCTCCTACGTATAGTAGTTGAGGAAGTATTGTATTTCACCTAGAAGTTAGACAGTGAAATTTCATCAGAAATATACGTTTTGACACTAACAAATCCACAAAGGTACCTATCCCAAAAACATTTCTTTGTGTATGTGTGTGAACGCATAACTAAAACACGAAATTCTGTTTTCGATCTGATATATAAATTGTACGTCTTCAGACTGCCTTCTACTTGGCAATTTTTCAAAAGTTATAATTTTCTTAAAAATGTTCTAACGTTTTGGATTAATGTGGTATATGTATTTAAGATATTTTCTCATTAAAATACTTTCTCCTTTCATAGTATAATTTGTACAGTCATCTACTTCCAAGATACTTGTTATTATAGATTTGAAGTTTCAAAACTTTTTGTATGTAATTTTCTCAAATGGGAAGCCTTTGTGGCTTTCCCCCCTTTCCGGCCATGCATTTGGGACAGAATGTCAAAGTCATCACATAGCGACCATGTGACTGTCGCTTCAGAGTACTGTATTTCTTATTCCTTATCTATGTACAAGAAAATGCATAAGAAAGTCATTTCCACAAATGTTTTTCTTGATTTGTATGAAGTAGATAGATAAAATAATCACCGTTTATAAGATTACTTTGCTGAAGAATGGGCAGAGAAATTCCCCTGAATATAACACATAAATTTTTAAATTAGTGCCTAATACCGCATAATATATGGCATATTTAATGATAATCATTGAATTGATTTCCTACAGAAACATTCCCTAAGTTTAGAAAACGTCCGGTGCATTTGTTAAGTATGAGAAATGAGGACTACCGGAAAAAAAAACCTCAGTAAAAAAGAGATCGTGTTGGACTTGATCCGCGGACCTACCGTTCACAAGTTTCTGTTTTGATGAACTCGGCCACCAGTATGTATAGGAAAAGGCGCCATGCTTTATGTGGCTATGTAAACAAAGCGGTAAAATATATTACTCCGCCGGCGACTGTGGTTCGAGGAAATAGTCACGCTATTTTATTAACCACATGGCGAATATGTGTGCTGTCAACGAACTTCTATGTTAAGATCTTCTCTTTACGTCCTTATAGGGATCCTGCACTACAGCTGCTGGGGGAAAAGCTCTCACGCTTAACAACCAACATGCCAGTGAAATGTCTTGGGGTGTTACTGGACACTCGACTTAATTGGAACGCCCACATCCATCGGTCTGTTAAAATTGCGTTTACCCTTTACTCAACAGGCGCACCTCACTTGGTTATGAATCCTCCCTGCTTCTTTACACATCTATAGTCCGTTCCATTTTTACCTGTGCAGCACCAGTCTGGGGTGGCACTAGCAACACTAATTTCCGCCGGCTACAGGTACTGCAAAACAGAGTACTTCAAACAGCTACAAATGCTCCATGGTTCGTCGGAAACCAACAATTTCATCACGAGTTTGATCTTCTACCCGTTCACCAGTACATCCCTTCTTATATCACCTCCAGGACATCCCTCGAGCTGTTACTTACAGTATCGGCGCTAGCACTCGCCAACCAACTCGTCTCAAGCGCACACTGTCACACTATCTTCTCCTCAACGACGTCTCTTGCACAGACGATACATACGTGTGATTACTACCATCAGATATTATGTTCTCAATCTGCGTTACAGTTATCCTGTTATATTTAGTTTGAGGAGCCGTTCATGGCTATCTCCATTGCTATGTGTCCTGTCCCTATGTTTCTGTATAACAAACATAGGTAAAGCATACATGCGGATCGATGGATAATAAATTAAAAGAAACATCTATTAAAAGTTTTGCTTTGCCGTTTTATATGTTTTAGTAGTTTATGCGGTAGTACTTTCGCCAAGATCAAATAAAACGTTTTGTGTATTGTGCTGATTGCACCTTTCCTTTGCGAGGCGTGTGCCTCAGTTGTTTTGTGTTTCCCTTTTTCTCCGTGTGAGCCCGTGAAGGTTGCTTTGGTTCCTCTCTCGGACAGCTCTCCGAGCTGACGAGACAAGGTAGTCGGAGCTCTCCTTTCACAGCGTGCGCACGGTGATTTATAACTGTCTTAGCTCCCGGGTGCAGTTCAAAATCATGTAATAGCAGGTGTTAAAGTGAAGTTGTAATGTGTGCAAAGTTTAACTTTCGAGGAAGATTAAGTTAAGTGTAATTGTGCAAGTAAACTGTCAGTGTTATTAAGAGATTTATTAGAGCTTTTAAATTATCAAAGTAAGTTGTATAATTGTACCTTAGCCTCCGGGTACAGTTCAGTACTGTGCAATATATTTCCCCTTTTGTACTTAAAATCTACTGAATGCTTAAAAAAGTTGCAGGGAGTCTGCTCAAATATTTGATTTCTTCGCACAACCCCACCTCATTTAAAATTAAAAGTTAAGACCCGGAGTCCTTCTGCAGCATAATAGTGCTAAATAACTGCATGTATCCACTTTGGCAATGGTTTAAAAGTTCTACTGGAATGCAATTGAAAAAAAAAATAGTATTTTACATACCTAATTGGAATCTGGCAGCAAACTACTAATTCGTCCTCCCACTCTTCTTCCCCTTCCTCCTCCTCCTTCTCCTGTACCTCCTCCTCCACATCCTCATCGTCACTACTGCTTGAGTCGTTTGGCTCCATTAGCAGCCTATCCACAATAGTGTCACAAAAGCCGCCAGAATTACAAAATGTTGCTTCTTCTACCTCCTCCACATGCTTTATACACAACTGCCACTTTTCTGCCAATACCAGTGGAATTGCTTCTTGAAGGAAGATTCGCACTTTACTCAGCTTAAAAGTTTTATTTTTTCGGGAAGCATGGTCTTTCACTTGACTCCACACAACTCCACCTCATTTATAAGTTAAACGTTAAAGCGCGGGATCCTTCTGCGGCATAATAGTTCTAAATAATTGCATGTAGCCACGTTGGCAACGATTTGGAAGTTGTACTGGCATGCAATTGAAAAAAAGGCATTTTAAGTATCTCAATTATAATCTGACAACGAACGAGTTCTTTCCAATTCGTCCACCTCCTCCTCATCATCATTGCTACAGCTTGCCTCGTTTGGCTCTGTTACCAGCCTATCCACAACAGTGTGGCACAAGCCGTCAGAATTCCAAAATTTTGTTTGTTCTACCTCCTCTACATGCTTTATACATGATCGCCACTTTTCTGAACACATTAGCTTAATTGCTTATTGAAGGAAGGTTCGCATTTCACTCGGCTTAAAAGTTTTACTGTTTTGGGCAACATGGCCTTTCACTTGACTGCACGCCATTTCAATGGGATTGAGAACGCAATGACAGGGAGGAGGCCTTAAAACTGTGTGACCAGCCTGCTACAAGTTATCGTACTTCTTGTCAGCGTTCGCTTTTCTTATCCCACAGATAGGTTCATCCTTGACCACGTCATGTGCATATGCGATACTTTCGCGTCCATCCACTGAATTATATAATACTTTCGTTTCTGCCTGATGGGTACACGATCCAGTTTAACACTGTGGTATTGTGCGTTATCCAAATTAATGCCGTTGTTACGAAAAAAAGAGGGTAAAATCGTCTCGGTGCAATTTACAAACAGTTCTTCAGCCATGACAATCTATTGCCTTCTTTGACTCCATTGTAAATTCCCCGCCCTCCAAGAAATGATCATCACTGCAAACATAGAGTAAAATCAGACAGTTGCCTTTCCCAGTTGAATTTTTTGGTCGTTTAACCTAGAAAGGAATGCCTGATATTTTATGGTGGTATCCACCCGGACCTTCGACACAGCATGACCCTTATTAACCACGTTTCATCCAGGAAATACAGTTGGCGCCCTTCTCGCCTACAATTCTGAAATTTAACTGGATAACTCCGACGCTACAACAATATATTTTCACGATCAACAATTATGTCTTTTCTTTTTCCGTGCACAAATTCAAAACCTATGACTGGAAATGGTATGGAAGCTCATTTATCTATAGCTCGGCAAATCAGCATCATTATTTATTGCTTTTATGGCTTTTGTAATTGTTTGTAGCAATTTTCCCTCAAGGAAGCTATGCACCTTGTGACAAATAGCAGTTTTAACACATGCACCTTCCACGACATGTGACTGTCATCTTGGTTTTTCGATGTTGCCCTTGAGCGAAAAGCCGGCCCGTTTACACTCCACTTCTAGCTGCATTGATACTTCGCGTTGAAATACCGATTAATTCTGCTGATAAATTAACAGCATCCTCAAATGGTGAAGCGGGTATTTTTCAAACAAGTTACAATAGACGTTCAACATAATTTGTTTTTAACCTTTCTTTTAAAGGTTTCCCTCTCGGTCGTTTCGCATATTGCACGAAAGCAGTCATGTTGTGCAACTGATTCTCCCACTTCCTTTTGCTTTTAAACTGTACAAGCGCAACGTGCACTCTGATTAATTGATACAAATTGCACTTATATTTATCAAATGAAATACTAGTCAATTACTCTTTTACTGTTGTATTTGTAATAATAAAATGTTGTTTAAATATTCTGCAACGTATGTGAAATATTTTCATATCATATGAGAACTTATGTTTTTCATCCGAGGAGAATTCCAGGGCTAAATAGCTGATGATGTCATACACGTACTCGTGCTTCTGTTTACATCGCCACATACAATAAGGACGGCCTCGGTTTAAACATGCGCTCATGTTTGTGGAACAACGTAACTCGAAAAAATCCCGAACTTGGCATATAACACCATCTAGCACCGTGTTAATATCAATTGAATTCTCAGACAGAGAGGCGAGGAACTGGTAGTCTTAATGATTCGCGAGTCACCTTTCGCTGGCACTGGTCTGAAAACACAAGGAACGAGTTATCTAAACACCTCATGAGGCGGTTTTTATTTGCGAGTCATTAAACGAAAAAGAAAGAACAGGTTTGTTTTCAGCAGAATATCCCATAATGTTAATAAGTATAACGAGTAAAAGAGTTGTGAACTCTACATTCTTGATTAGATTGGGAAATTTATATAGTTCTTACCAGTAATTTATTGAGAAAAAGGTTTTAAGGTGTACTGAATGTTAAACTTCGTGATTGTTTCTGCATACTGTGCTGTCACAAATTGTCAAATAATGCAGTTACCATAAAAAAGCTCTCAAAAATTGTAAAATGATAATGGTATGTGTTTTCGTATATTTGGCTATTTAAATGACCCTTAAACAGATGCCCACATGTTTGCAAAAGTCCTAAAGCTTTATTTTCTTGTAATACATTTTCTTACATTCTTCCGCCATTAAATTGTTTCCCATTATAAATTCTGAAGGCTTGCCATGTAATCTAAAGATTCTTTGTATATATATATATATATATATATATATATATATATGTGTGTGTGTATTCTAGTCTATATATAGTATGTATTGACAAGAATTTTCAATATATAATAATTCATTTAATGCAGTAGTGATTTTTTTACATTGAAAGCATTACTATTTTGTTGCAGAAAGAGCTGCAATGTACACAAAATTCATATTTGAATACATATAAGTATATATAGAAACTCATTTTAAGAAATATGTTGAAAATGTTGCAGCTCTAACTTTCCAACTTTTTATTGTTTGAAAATTACTTTCTTGAAGTGCTAGAGGCATAGGAATATGAGAATAAGTCTTATACCATAAATGTGGCCAGATAAATATTTCACCTAACGTGAACGCAATTGTCAAAGTGTTTGCAGCGAAATGTCCAATTCTGGTGACTGTCAATACTTTGGATTTTAATTTATCTTTATACTCGTACTGTGTATTTATAACATATGAGATGAAATATTTTTAATATATCAGCGATTTTAAATCATTTTATTGAAGCAATAATAAATTTGCTTAAGACATGCATCCTTCATTGTCTGGAATGGGCTTACACTACTTTTTTTAAAATTTACCTCCTCCAACGTGAACTCATGTGGGATGATGAATTATATGAGTGAAATGATGCTCAAATGACTCCATAGAGCTTAGTTACTCGACATACATATTGCAGGTTAAGGGAAATATCCAGGAAAAAAGCGTTTTCCAAATAACTCACCCTCGCCGAGATTGGAACTCGGGACCTCATGAACATGGAACAGATGCATTATCAGGAGCTAGTTTTACTTTAGTGATGTGAACACGTACGTTAATATGACAGTCTTATTTTAAAATGGACTATATGTCGGCAGTTAACCCATTAGTTTACTCAAATGTCTTGCTCTGCAGCTGATATAGAGTTGCTCTCTCAATTATATAGTTAGTACTTGACTGATATGTCTGTGCTCACATTAGTAGTAAGAGAACTCAATCTAAGCTGTTAATGTGCCTTCTCCTTTGAAGTGCTCAGTCTTTGACCAGCACATACGCTTGCTGGTACAATATTCTGAAAATGGAAGTGCTCGTATATGTTATGTATCTAATATCTCTTTTCTGGAAAAATGGGGGTAGGCAAATGCAAATTCAGGTAGCAGCTGTTTTATTAAACATAGTTTTCTCCATGCCTAACCTACCACTTAAGAGGGACTATTATTCATATTCAGTTTTTTCTTCTTAAGGAATAGGTTATATCTCTTTCGATACCAAAGGCTACAAGAATTGTCTCCATCCTTTCTCTCTCTCTCCCTCCCTCCCTCCCTCCCTCCCTCCCTCCCTCCCTCCCTCCTTCTCTCTCTCTCTGTGCTTATGTCAGCCAAAGGCTTGTCGTGGTGTTCGACCAAGCATGTGTATGTATGACGCAATAACTTAATAATGGAGTACTTCATATTTAACCCTTTCTTAGTCTGTGCTTATGTCAGCCAAAGGCTTGTCGTGGTGTTCGACCAAGCATGTGTATGTATGACGCAATAACTTAATAATGGAGTACTTCATATTTAACCCTTTCTTAGTCTGTCCTGTATTCTTAACAAATTCCGATAGCACATTTTGAGAGGGATACAGTACATACCTACTAAAAGTAGGTGGTAGAGAAATAAAAACAGGAACATTTATGCAAGCTTGGAACGGCGGCGTCGTGTCCAAGTGGTTAGACTTCTTCTCTCACCATGGCGGCCCGAAAAATAAGATTGCAGTATATATTACTCCTAGTTTATTGGGAATATAACGTAGAATTGCATAGGTACCGTGTTCAATCCCAGGATACCGCTTATGGGATTTGCGTTGAACGAAGCAGCGTCTGGGCGGGTTATCTCAGAGTTTTTCATTTTCCCCCAACATTAATTCCACTAGCTGCAATAAATCACCTTTACTTTTATCTATTGCGCCGTCATTTCATACCATCTGCTTCTCCATTCTCATACCGGTTTCGGTACAACATTCTGGATATTCTCTCGGATACACAATTCCTCTGTTCATCGACAGGCGTCTGATCCAGGTCATCCTCCTGTAAGTCCTGGGAGGTTCAATTTTTCCATACAAGGAGGGTAATGTGAAAATGGACAAAATGAAAATAAAATCACAGTGAAAAATTCAGTACCATAGAGCAGTTTTAAAAAGAGGATATACGGATTTCTGTGGCAGTGTTGCAACCAACCGAGTTACCACAGAAGATGCCGGCATACAATTGGAATATTTCAACTGCGTGACATTTTCCCTGGTAGCCGTTCTTGAATCTGTTTTGAGATAACTTAGATGGCGACTTGCAATCTTGTATGTCCCTGGTTTTATGATTACTCACTATTATGTGAATCAATCAGTACTAATTAATCGTTCTTCCACAGAAATCGTGTTTGGAAAAGTAAAATAAGACTGAAACATCCAAAGGTGAGTCATAACAAATAGTGGTTAACTACGAAATCCAAGATTATATTTTATTTGGAGTATACTCTTTGAAAATAAAGTTGAGGGTGCCCTGTGATTTATCGGGAAAAATGTCATTTGGGGATTTCAGAAGGGATTCTAGTGTCAAAATACGCTCATAGTTGCTCAATTGGTTAGAACCATGGAAGCCGTGTTTCAAACTAAACCACGACTGTGGCACTGAAATTTTCAGTTTGGCTCTACTTTTTGCCACTTTTGTCGTAAAGTAAACCGCAGGTAATGATTTTATGGAAATGGCCCTTAATTCTCAATGCTCTCTGACGTTGTCCTTCTTGACGGTGAGTGTAGGTTAAAAGCGGAAAGCTGAAACTCTTCTGTTACACATGATTTTAGTGAATAGATACGACCAAGTAATCTCATAACAGTTTTCACGTTAATTTTGTTTTCTTGAAGTTTGAAACGCGCCTGGGAATCTCGGTGCTAAAGTAACACTTGCAAGGAGTTTATTTGTATGTGTTTTACTTAATGTTTGACATTGCAAGAGTGGAACTCTCGAGCTAAGTGCCACTGAGCTCTTAAGAGAGCACACACCCCGCTCCCCGCGTGGTTAATCCCCGCCCCACCGAGAAGAAAACACCATCAAGTTAACTCCTTTCCCCGGCAGCTTACCTATTCATTATGTAGATGCGCGCCTCCCTGCGTTCGGCTTACAAACTTAAATGAAAACGGAAATGAATTGAAAAGCTTCTGCAGCGAAATTCTCATCAGGCTGTCGACGTAGTCGTCGTCGTCGTTGTCGTCGTCGACTTCTTCGTTCTTTATATTCCGGGCTTTGGTCGGTTTGGCCACGTGACCGGGAAGTGGGATTAGCAGCGCCGGTCGGGACAAATTAAAACTATAAATTTTAATAACGCATTCCCGCTCCGCTTCGCTTCAGCAGCGACTAACAATGAATACCTCTTAGCACGACTGAATTTAATGGGAACCTACGGTGCTAAATTTCCTCAAACGCAACGAGCTATCAGCCTGATCTTTCACGTAGCTTTCTTCACTAATTTGGGGATTATTTTCACGGGAATTTCAGCACACGTCTTACAGGCTGTTACAAACAATAAAAGGATGGCGAGATAACCTAAATTCAAGTATCGTTTGACAGATATCCTTCTCGCCTTGGTACCATAGACTATAGTGTGTCTGCCTCACGTTCAAGAGGTTCCAGTTCAAATCTCGGTTAGAATGAGTTACTTGAATAAGGTTTTTTCCGGGGTTTTTGCCTTATACTGAAATACCAATATTGGGTAACCCTAAGCTCTGTATACCGTGTAATTCTTTGAGCATCATTTCACCCGTTCTTTCATCGTCCGATATGACTTAACTTACTTACGAAGACATAATTTTAAAAAACAAATACTGAGAAAAAAACGCCAGAAAACATAAACCAGAGACACACATTTTGAAGATTAGAAAATTAAGGAGAGAAGTAAATGACAAAATTGCGATAAAGTTATACTTCTAGCCTTCTGTACGGTCTCACATTCTGGAATTTTCTCTTTCAGTTTATATTATTTTATAATTTTATGCAGAAAACTCATATTTTAATTAATCATTTTAAAATAGTTCTGCATCTTGTCGTTTTGTACTGTCAATTTTATACCATCTCAAAGAAAAATAATCTTAACCACTACAGATTTGGGGCAGAAGCGTAAACATTAGCCCTTTATCTAGAAGATGGTCTGCCCTAAAAACTGTTGCTGGTGTTATATGCAAATTTAGTTTCTCTATTTTTATCTTTAACAGACCTTTCTGTAAATGAATTATTATAGCAGCAAATTCTAGGAGGTTAAAAGTAACCTGTAAGTTCTATTGTAGATGTATCTCGGTGTAAATAAAATAGTTAATTATTTTAAAATGTGTTATGTGTGTACTCACTTTGCTCTCTGTACTCATTCATGTATAGTTGTTCTTACAGGAACCTATTTCATTTGTCCATTTCATTTTAATAATAATAAACATTTGCAAAAATTATTTTACTGCTAATTTTCTTGTAAGCGAGCTAATGTAAATTTCTTGTGCATAGACCTGGATAATAATAAAGTAAATCGCGAACCGCAATTCAAACACATCACTGCACAAATTTCGTGAGTAGTACATCTTATCA
>CM060950.1:314660150-314702650 GCA_030765055.1 Mantis religiosa
TGTTGGTATGGCGCAATGTATATCTGGTAAGTCTTTACTAGCTGCTGCTTTTTTGGCTAGTGTGTGTGCTGTTTCATTTTCCACATTACCACCGTTGGCCAAGTAAGTGAACTGTGTACTAAGGACTGTAAGTGATATGTAAGAGGGCGAGAACGATATTGGGAATACGAGGTCTTCAGATAACAGGACACCCAAGCTTTTATGATCTGATAAGTAACTCACAGCTCCTGTTTGGTCAATTACAATTTGTATTACTTGAAAAAACCGTAAAATGCATTAATAAATCAAAATTGCTACTCTTCTGTTGGGTATTATGTCATTTCCTTACAATTCTAATGGTATTGTAAGTATTATGCTGTTGGGTGTTACTTAACTTCTTACTGGTACCGTAAGTATTGAAAACTCTAACCGTAAGCATTAATGACCTGTTTCACTCTTGTTGGCATGGCAATTGACAAATGTATTGTAAATTTAGCATCCACAATCAAATAAAATGATTAACCTACAAAGCAATTCTTGCTTGGAATTTTCAAATGCTTACATTTTTACAAAAGGAAAAGCATTTCTTTGTTGCTCTTCTTTTCAGGTGCCCATGCAAAAAATAAGTAAAATAACTCACATAGCGCACCGTTCATAAAACATTTAAGTAGATATAGCTTAATCGCTTGATGCTGAAGTATTGCCTTAATTTGCCTGTGCCTCTAAGGAAATGCAGTAAATCAGATTCTAGAAACATGTATTTTGACTTAGTGAACTAGCCTGAAGAATAAGCTTCTGTTATAATAACACTGGGCGACAAAAAATAATTTTTGAATGTTTCGAACACTTCAGGAGACAATTCCTACTAATTTTGGGTAGAGAAAAACAAATATGATAATGAAAACTTTTTAGTAGCTCTAGTTTCTGTGATATACACAAGGTGGAAGTATTAACTATTAACGGATTGAGAGAAAAGTATACATTTTAATTACATACATGATAACCCATTGAAATTTCATTTGACTTCTTTAACTGGTAATTACATGCTAAGAGTAGTAAATTACTGGAAAAATACTTGGCAGATAGTCGTGTCTGAAGAGAATCATGTGGTGGCCTATTGACTTTGTCGTCTTTTAGCTTGCCTCTTTGTGATAGTTCCGCAGAATCCCTATGCAAAGACCAAAAGCAATCCGCAAGCATTACTTCATTCCAACGGCCCTGATATCTTTGTTCCATAACAGAAATGTCCTGATGGAATCTCTCCCCATGTTCATCACTAACAGCTCCACAACTAGGAGGGAGAGAGTCCAGGTGGGGGTGGAAAAATGGATCTTAAGGGACATTTTGCATCCAAGGTTACGGCAATTTTGCAGGAGGACTGTCACCAAGTGCTTGCAGTTGTCATCTGTTTTGTTGCCTAAAAATCCATGAACAACACCCTTGAACGCTTCCCAAGCTTCGTTTCTTTCCCATCCAAAACTTCTTTTACGTCACAACTTTATATCTCTGTTTTTTTTTTTTTTTTTTTTTTTTTTTGAAGAGATTGAGGCAGGAAGGGACGGAGGAGGAGAGGGAGGAACGGAGGGAACCTATTTATATCTGTTTTTATTTTATGTTACCTCACTATCTTACATGGAGGGAAATGATGTCGGAAAGGGGTATCATATTGCCTGTATCTCTTAAACTTGCAGTATCCACGGTGTGAAGGCTGCTATTTTCTTAAGCTGTATCATTGTCCATCTCTCGTCGAGTAAAAATTCTCTGAAACGTGATATCTCATGATCCTGTAAACAATCTCTTAAGCGGGGACTATCTTGGGGGGTGGTAACTATTACCGTAATATCATCTGCGTAGGCCCTCACAACAATTCGCTGCCCATAGTCCTCAAGTCCAGCAAGTGTGGATTGCAGCTGTCGGAGTATTAGGTCAACATACAGGGAGAATAGCATCATGGACATGGTACATCCTTGTCTGACTGAGCGTTTAATCGGTGTAGCAGAAGTTAAATAGCCATTGCAGAGAACTTTCAATGAGGCACGGATATATATGGCTCGAATCAGGTTGCAGAGTTTATCAGGCACTTTTAACTCCATCATACGTGTCCACAAACCCTCATGGAGAACCCTGTCAAAGACTCTTTCGAGGTCCAAATAAATAATCGCTGCAGACTGATGTTCATGTGCACAATGCAATATACATCCTCTCAAGGCCGCTAACGTATTTTGCATGGTCGCTCCTTTCTTTACTGCGGCCTGGAACTTGTTAATGCTATATGGTATTATCTTTTGCATACTACCAACAATTATTTTAGCAAACAGTTTGTATTCACAGTTCAACAGCGTGATCGGTCGATAATTCTGTAGGGATTTTGGTCTAGCAACCTTCGGAAGTTGTACCGCTATCCCATCTGCAAATGTGAGTGGTAAATGCTCTGTATTCCACATTTCCTGAAAGACTTGTAATAATTCTTTCTGGATGTAGTACCAACACTGCTTGTAAAATTCATATGGCAAGCCATCAGGTCCCATAGAGGCACGCAATTTGGACTTTTGGATTATTTCAAGTATCTCTGATTTGGACAGCAACGGCGTATCCTGCCACAATTCTTCCAGTATCACTGGTCGGAATTTCAACATATATGCCTCTACCTTGAGCGAGAGATCTGCGGAGCCGGTGAATCGTTGTGCGTAGAAGTTGTTCTCTTCACGAAGAATTTCGGCTGTAGTGGAAACTTCCCGTCCATCTATTTCAAGTTGTGTGATTAGCTTCCGGCGACCATGATTATGTTCCTTTGCCAACTGAAAAACCTAGCCCGCTCCTCATGCAGCACCTCCTCCGAGTGTACTCTGGCCAAATACCCCTGAAGCTGTTGTGTTTTTCGAACCTTTTTGTGTTCTTTGATCTTCCGCACTAGTTGCAGAACATTGTCGCCTTGCTGTTGGTGTACGTGCAGCTCGTGGAGGATATAGAAATAATTTTCCATGGTTTCTCTTCTAGCCAGCGCTCGACGAAAGGCAGCAGCCCGAAAGAAGTTTCGTAATGTAGGTTTGGCTTTACACACCCACCAGTTGACTATGTTTGGTGCACGCGCAAAGGATTCCTACAATCGTGACCAGCAGTCCTGCAAGTCAGTCATCATTTCCTCATCCGTAGGCAAAGAGCAGTTAAGTTTCCAGTAACCTCTGCCTCTATTTCAGCTCGCCACCCTGCCCTCCAGTGCATGTATTAGTGCGTTATGATCACTAAATGCCACCGGCATTATTTGTGAGCGATGAAGGTGGGGTAAGAGTTCAGCCGTAACATACATGCGCTCCAGTCGTGAAGCTGATGGTCCTCTCACGAATGTAAATTGTACTGCTGAGCCGTGCTTATGTTCCCAGTTATCTGCCAGGTGCATTTGTTCTACTTGCAGAGTCCTTCACCCATTGACGGCACGCCGTTGATCTTTAGCAGCTAAAGTACAATTAAAATCGCACACTAGGAAGAACGGTGCACTTGATGGAATATGGGTCAATATGTCTTGCCTAAAAAAGCTTCTCGTTGCTTTCGTTTGTTACGCTTTGCAGTCGTGTATTATACAAGCTAAAAAAGTAGGCTTTGGCGGGTCAGATGGCAAGCTTCGCCATATAGAGAACCTCTATATGGTGGGAAAAGCAACATCACGTGACATGAGTGGACACTGCCTGCACCTGTTTGAAAGCATTTGCATTATGCAAACTAATGGCGTTTAAAGTGGCAGTGTCCATCCAATAATGCAGAATGGATGAATATCGGTTTACTGAGACAGTAAATTGAAATTAATCTCCAACAATAGCTCTAGTCCAGCCCTAATAAGCACACATACAATAAAAATTATATAACAATAATTACACATTATATGTCATGTAAAAGCTAATGAATTGCAGTGCAACAATAACATAATATTTTGCTAGAAGATCAACATTGCAATACAAAAAGATTGTTTTTAATACAGTTATCATTGCCTCACAGACTCAAAAGGGCAACTAGAAGATTTAGTGTTATTCAATGTAAGACCAAAAATCTTATGTGTGACATTCAGTCACTTTCTCTGTTTACAATTCCTTAAATGTACTTACAAAAATTTATTGTTCCTCTTCCTTTTTAATAGAGAAAATACATGATTACAAAGATGGCTGTAGGTAGGATAACAGATATCATGCAACTAAACCAATAACATTTTTTTTAAATGATAGCTTTAAAATTCCGCGCTCTTTAAATGAACACGAAGAAGAACAGAGCAGGGACCTTCTGTTTAAGAAGTCTAAGTACGTGAAAATTCTAGAGGTAAAGATTATCTCGGAAACGGTGAAAGCTATAAATATTTTGGTATAAACTATATCTTTTAGGTCATTTACTTTTTAGTGTAGTAAGAATTTTTAAATCATTCAGAACTAAGAGATCCTTGTAGGCTCTTCCATGAAATCCGAAATATACATTTTATTTATCTTCAAATATCTAAACGGGTTAGTACTTCAATTAAAATCCAAAGAGAGCAAGGAGCAGCAACTTAGTGGGCGCCAAGTATTCAGAGGGTGTGAACTTTAGCATTTTAAATGGAAAAATGGTACACATGTTTGACATTCTGTACTTAGTGTACCGGGTGTCTCAAATGAGTCTCCGCAGTGTACTCGGACACATGTGGGTGTGGTTAACTTTTTAACGAAAGTACGGAGAACGAACATTGACCTTCGAGCAGGTAGAAACAATCCGTACTTCCTGCTACGGCCTGAATCCCACAGTGAGAATGGTGGTTCTGCAACCTGAAAGTTAATATTGTATTATGGTTGTGAAGTTAAGTCGATATGTTTAGCATTGCCAACCTGAGGTGATCGAGCGTGCTAGTGATTTCGCTTACTGAGGACAATCATTTGACACACCCATTATTATGAGACCTTTGTTTAAACATTCTTGTTCAAAAATGAGATTTTTTCTTTTTAAATTTACTGATGTTGAAATGTTACACAAAAAAGCTTAGGAACTAGAGAAAGATACATTGGAATAATCCACAAGAATAAATTTCTCACACCACCTCACCTTGTTGAAACCATATGCAAAGAAAGTAAAGAGATTTTGTTAGCATTACGGACATGCTTTCACACTACACGAGATCATTAATACTGTTGTTACTAAGGAACCTAGTTGTTGGATTATTATAAATTATGGCAAAACTATATGAAAAGGTTGTAAGTTTTAACTAGTATTACCTATTGTAATAGAGTGGAAATCAACAAAGATATGGGCCATCTGCATCAGAAAATGTTATTCAGGGAGAAATATGTTCAAAGTAAATATGGGCCAAAACAAACTTGTATTTACCATTTATGAAGAAATAGTATACATTTTTAAACATATGGACGCCGGCAAATTTATAAGTGGTCCTAATTTGTAAGAAGAAGCTTTGTCTAAACAAGAGGAAAGATGTACCACTGTGTCACAAAAGGTGCATAGAGATAATAGCTCCTTTCTTTGAAGTGGCGTAAAATTCAGTGTTACACTATAACAGATACATAACCATTTTTAAAATACACCTAACATAGAAATATTGTTCCAACAAAGATAAAATGGATGTGAAATAATAAAAGAAATACCATTTTATCAGATTGCATAGAAATATATGACATGTTGCATTCTTCAACAAACTTTTCTTATTAATGATTATTCTTTTGAAAGGGTAGAGCCAGAATGAAAAATTCAATGCCATAGCCGGGATTTGAACCACGGATCTTCTGGTTTCCGTCCAGCCGCACTACCATTGTGCTACTATGGCCAACGTGCCGATATGACATTAAATTCTCCATCTGACTCGTGTTTCTCCCGGTAAACCACTAAGAGTTCTCATAAACATATGAGACAACTACCTTGATGGCGACTTACTATGCTGTAAGTACTTTAAGGCCCGGGCTTTATAGTTCGGACCACTATTAGGTACAATTAATGGAAATTAATTGTTCTTTCACACTAGCCGTGTGTAGGACGCGCTATGAAAGGGTAGAGCCAGAATGAAAAATTCAATGCCATAGCCGGGATTTGAACCACGGATCTTCTGGTTTCCGTCCCGCCGCACTACCATTGTGCTACTATGGCCAACGTGCCGATATGACATTAAATTCTCCATAAACATATGTTTATGAGAACTCTTAGTGGTTTACCGGGAGAAACACGAGTCAGATGGAGAATTTAATGTCATATCGGCACGTTGGCCATAGTAGCACAATGGTAGTGCGGCTGGACGGAAACCAGAAGATCCGTGGTTCAAATCCCGGCTATGGCATTGAATTTTTCATTCTGGCTCTACCCTTTCATAGCGCGTCCTACACACGGCTAGTGTGAAAGAACAATTAATTTCGATTATTCTTTTATCTATACATTTTACATTATCCAGATAAACATTTGTAAAAATAACTGTTTGATATACTTCTTACACTTACAGTACAAACCAGAGTTTGCAGAAGACTTGAGGAATATTAAACGTTTTATCAGTTCACTGTGTATGAAGGCTTTGAAACTCCATTCCCTTTGCCACAAAACAAAATCAATAACCAGTTTTCAAGAGAAAAGTGGCTATTGAAGAATTCAAACCAATAACCAGGAATATCTCAGAAATAGTTATTTCCACATAAGGAAAATGAATTTGATATAAATAGAGTGCTTTAACAGGATCAGTACTTTTTGTATAGTATGACTTCTTCTATCTCTGACGGTTTACCAGCAATGCTAACGACAACCAAAATGAAAGGACTTCAGAGGCTGTTCCCATACAATTCAAAATATATCATTTGTTATAAAAATCTCTTAAACAAAGATATGTTTGTATTTTACTTGTATTTTAATCAAAGTACTTATAGATAGTCAATTTTGAGAAAACAAAAATTACCGAAAATATTCCATTGGGGTAAGCGATTTCTAGAAAATCTTAGTTGTGGCATCCTTAAAGGATGGATAATCTAAACTTCTAGTTTGTCATTTAACTGACTTTTCATGTTTCTATGTATACTGTCCACAGACAAACACATAACCGTTTTTCTGAATAAGCCCTTTGGTTTCAAGGAAGCTAAAACTGTGCATTTACTTGCTAATTTGGATATTAATTATTTGGATAGAATGCAATACCTTCTCCATTATGCACTGAAAGTGAAAGCTAAGGATATCATTTTTGGTATGTTTGGTGATTTTGTTATATCTTAAATACGCATTTGCAGTAAAACTAATCACAGGCAATAGCACAATAAATTTTCTATAGATACTAAACCTCTACGGCGAATCTATTCTTCAGAGAAAAATATTTTGTATAGTACTTTGTTCAGTGTATTGGGTAGAGTAAGTGGTTAAAAAGCTATCTGTAGCAGTTCTGCAGGTCTGTATACCTTGTAACTATAAAACGCCGGGGGGGGGGGGGAGTGTTGTACAATTCCCTTGAAACAAAACGGTGTTAACAAAAAAGCTTTAAAGCGGTATTCTTTGGGATATAAACCTTTCTGACTTTGTAGAACAGCAACAGAAATTTTATTTAGATACACACCTATGAATATAAAAGGGCTAATTTGAGAATATTACAGCAGCTTACCAAGAATTTATACAATTCGCCACTTAGAACATATATCAAATCAACAATGATTTCATATAGATACAACTATAATATTATCAAGAACGAAATTTCAATTTATTCATATAGGATTGGGTTTACCATGCAGGGTAGCCGATACTTGGAGTATCAACAGTACAGAGGGCAGGGTCCCTACTATTTACCAGTTGGAAACTCTCCCGGCAGGTCAGCACAACCGATATCCCAACCGACAGTTTTGAACGTGTCCAACTTTTTATTTGGGCGTTGATAAATCCTTACTCTTAATAATGCCATTAAATTAACATCTCAAGTAATTGGTATCTCTGCGAATACTTTCTGAACAAATTATAGATATGCCGGTTATAACCCTAGACGGGGACTCAAGCAGTTACTACTCGAAGACTCCAATTAACATACAAAAGTATTTCATACTATTTCTTTATCAGTGAAATATGGTAATAACTAGAATTGCCAATGATGACAGGCGTTGCTATGGCCTCAATGAACACAACCATATGACGTTCACAGCACACAATTTTGAGGATCTTCCAATTGCTATTGAGTGGCTGAGCTTCATTTGTACAGAAAAGTGTGTTATGTAGTTCAGACGGTATTGTAATCCAGCACTGCATATGCTTAGTAAAGAATTCATTCAAAAATATTGAAATGCGTTGTGTTGAACCAAGGAAGGTTACAGGAGGTTACAGGAGGTTATACCACATTCGGGAGGTCACCGGTTCAATCACAGTCGACCATGCACTCTGATTTGAGTTGTTTGTCGTTTCCCTAGATACATGAACGAATGTTGGGGTGTTTACTTTCACACCACGATTTCCTTTCCATTATCTTCCTTTAGTATGGCGGTGCTGGAGAGATGCCGCGGATGCTTGCATATTGTAATTGCTATTGTCAGCAAGATTGTGTGGCCACTGTCCTCAAGTGAATCAAACGCTTGTTGACACAGGACATAGTGTTGGCGGCTGCGCAGAGGGTTCTGGCAGCGGGGTGAGAACTCTCAGCAATTGTTAGAGATTTTTGCGTCCTTGTGGGCTCTAGCGGTTCTCTCACTTCACCCCTTCCTTCTTGTGTGCTAGCTGTAATACATGTTTGTGGAGGTCATAGAGCGCGAGGTGGCCCTCGCCGTTTTCTACCCTTTACCCTTATGCCTTATTTAACAGTCCACTGTCAAGGACTACATAATGCCTTCCAGCAAGTTGAAGGAATCTAAACCAGTGGCTAAAAATCAAGAGAAGTGAAAGTGGCTACCTACCGAATACAAATCCAACATAGTTTCTTTTATCAAGAGTTATATTCGTTTATCTAAAGCAAAGACAAACCTTCAAGAACTCATAGTGAAGAAATCTTAATGATAAAAAATTCCTGTGAAACCTGAGAAAGTCAGGATAGATTGCAATAGATGTTTACTATTACATAACAAATAAAGAGTAGTTAAATACATTTATCAATATATGAACTATTTTTACCATTCCTTGCAACCTCAAACAATTGATTTCTCTGTTCATTCGATACTAGAATCTTTGCAATCTAATTACACAGACAGCCGAGTTTCACAACTAAATTAAATTAAACACTAAATTAAATTAAAATTATTATGACAAAACACCAGTTTTGAATAAATGAATGATAAAAAATATAAAGTGTAAAAGTTTAAACAAAATATCATGAGGTTATTTTTTATACATTTTCTCAAAATTCTGTTGACTGGAGTTGATTACATGAAGATCATGTCTTCAGTTATAGGTTCATATGTATCATATCCGCATACTAAAGCATGTAAAACTATAAAAGCTAAATGTGTCAGAACAATGAAGGTTGTCCTGCAACACTAAATCCCATTTGAAATATTTTGGCCCCTTGAAGAAATAAACACCACCAATTAAAATAATTTTTTTATTTGACTGCATTTTAAATATTCAAAGCATTATATAAGATGGTTCCTGTACAACAAATTGTCTCAGTTTATTCGTGCATTTCTATGAAAAGCATGCTTGAATCTACTTGGTAACATGTAAAGAAAAGCTTGTGAAGCCTTTGCAAGTTTTTATCGCTATCGGGATGTACCATTATCTCATGTGGTTTAAAATAATATATAAATGTCAATATAAAGGAAGCACGAATAAATGAAAGGCATTTAAAATAATCTGTTGTTTTTAAATCTCCATTTATTACGACGGTTATAGCCGTGCCTCTATGGTAACTAAAATCCGGATGGAAGGGGTGAGAGAAAGGATGGGAAAAAGCGCTCTCTCGATACTGGTAATAAAGTTTTTACTCGATATATCAAACGGCATTGCCTATTAGACGAAATTTTTCCACCGGCGGCATCACGGAGCATGCGCAAATGACTGCCTTTGATATCCGCCCATATCGAATTACTTCTGCTGCCGTACAGCTCGAGCCGAAGCTGAAAGATAGCCAATTACTGTAATATTTACTTAAAATTCTCGTTTAGAATTTATATATTTGCGCAAGGCGTGGGCCCTCTTGGGATGCTTGTCGACCTGGAAATTCTGAGCTCAATGAATATATTTTACTTTCATTTGTGCGTTTATGGGCCGTGTAGAAATATTTGATTGTTTGGCTAAATATTAATAAAATATTATTTAATACTTCAAGAATTTCAGAAACTTTAACACATAAACATAAATGTCTCATAAAAACTAATAAATTTCAACCCTGTCACAATTAACACACTGGTAACCACTTAAGAGTGTCATATTATTCAAATATTCACAGCAAGGTGGACTGAGCAATAGACTACCTAAACGTAAATGTAAAATAATTATGTAAGATAAATCAATAAAATAAGCCTCCACCGTTACATATCTAGGTTAAAAGAATTAAAATATGGGATTTGAAACAGTAAAAGACGTATAGAACAATGCCTGTTCCTTGAGGTGTTTGTGATGCTGATAATAAGGAAAATATTAATAGAAGAGTTCAAAGTACAGAAACGAGTTCCTTGAGATGGATTCAAATGATACAAGAGTAGATCACACAGGAAACGAAGACGTAAAGCAATAAGTTATATGTAAATATATTCATACATTATCTAATTAAAGATATCGAAATAAGCTGAAACACAAATTACACCGTGTGGATCAAACAAGACTTCCAAAATTAACTTAAGAATACAGACTGCCAATACATCTTGACGTAGGAAGACCTAAGTTAAATGGAGAGGTGTGCTGTGAGTAGGGAATACGTATATAGTTAAACTATGTACTGAAAAAGTAGTAGTAGTAGTAGTAGTAGTAGTAGTAGTAGTAGTAGTAGTAGTAGTAGTAGTAGCAACAGCAGCAGCAGCAGCAGCAGTAGTAGTAGTAGTAGTAGTAGTAGTAGTAGTAGTAGTAGTAGTAGTAGTAGTAGTAGTAGTTGTTGTTGTTGTTGTTGTTGTTGTTGTCGTAGTAGTAGAAGAAGAAATATGTTAGTATTTAATATTCGCATAATAATTATGCATCTCTGGTTAAGCCAGAGTAATCAACAAGTAGTTGATTTTCATTAAGTTGATGCCAAGGTGCATCTTTAAAAAAAAAATAATAATTTTAAATGTTCCGCATGCCTTCTCAAATTGGATGAATTTCTTCTTTATAGATAGAAGGGACTTTTCATCCAAAATAGCTGAAACTTCCAACACGTTCAGTGGTCTTCTTATTTAATATTAATTAAAACGGCAAACTTCGTACCGCAAATAAAAGTTGTCGGAACTTATCTATATAAATAATCGGATTAGTTATTTCTTTGTTCTGCAATTGGGGGCGAAGTTTAAATACAACACAGTTACAATTAAGTTAATCAATTTAAATCTTTCTAATTAACAATTTTTTTTTTTTTTTGCTTTTCCTGTAGTGCGAAAATATATAAGATGGTGGTTTTCCGACGCGTGAACACGCGACGTATAATTGTCCATGAGAGAAACTGGGAAACTCCAAGTTGATTACGTAAACTTCCAACGACTGCCCTTGCAATTTATTTATGGACATCGCAAAGGCCAAACGCACATGACATTAATTTTGGCATCTTTGGCATCTGCAAATAAAGTTGTACTTATGAAAAATAACTTTATGAAATTTAAAATTATGTCGTTATTTACATTTATAACCCTAACATTGATGTTATGTAAAACAGATATCCTTGACTTTCCATAATGCTTCATAATGTATAACGGAATACCTTAACAAAGGACTATAAAATGTTCAATAGAGATATAGACCTGTACATTCAACTGTTTCCTCCTTCATATAAATTACTGAATGACAACAATTCCAAATGAGAATTCTTTCCTTTTCCAAATCCATGCCGTTTTCTCCAACGTATGAGAGATAAGTTGTGTATTCTAATGAAATAAGTATTTTGGAAGGAGGTACCTTGCTGCACTATTACTCAACACGACTGTATTTTGAGCTACCACTACCCAGAATGTAGAGCGTGTGTGTAGTGTTTAACGACCACTTTTACTACATGCGGCACCTCAGGCGCTCAGAGGGTAGAGTTGAATCGAAATACAGAGGTTGGCGAAAGTTGGGGTACCAAAGAAGTCACAGAGAGGTAAAAAGCTGCCTAACAGTTTCAAATCCAAAATCCAAAACACTAGTCACACCGCAAGTTTGGCCTAGGAAGAAGAGTTACACAACGCAAGCATCTACACTATCTGCTTGTATATGACCGAACCATGTTTCAACCATGCCTGAAAATGACAAAGGAACGAAATGAACGAAAGGTAATGAGACAGTCCGTTAAATAGAACGTCCCAGCTTTACTCTAGCTGCTAGACAAAACTAGAAAAAGTGCAAGTCGTAGTGATCTGTTGACGGGGATCGTACCAGCGGTGTACCAAATGCGGGCTACAGGTATTATGCCCTTTGGGGTTCGTCTAGTAGATGGCAAAACTGGTTAAATCAAAGGTCAATTGTGAAACAATTTTCAAGTCTGTAGTTCAGTAACTTTCTTCGTACTGCACTCTTTATTACCAATAAACTTATACTTGGCAATCACAAGTTTTGCCTGAATCTAGCGACAGGTAGCCACTAGATTCCCAGATATGTAAGCTCACGTGAAGAAGACTGGAAATGAAGACTGTCTGGGAAAAGCAGAGTCCGCCACACAATATGTTCAGCAGTATGATAGGTGCAGGGTTTCAGAAACAAACGCATACGGTGATTCAGTATTCGACACTCTTAGATATCCATAGGAAAAGGCTTGTATAAAGTGAAGTCATGTCTGTGCAAAAGTGTAGAACATGTTCCTTGAAGATCAAATACATTTATATATTGACGAAATTTGATTAGGACATTTATCAACTGCATGGTCCTTGTGCCAATGTCGACAAAGTGAATGAACAGGTAGAAGAATCCAGCTTCATAATAAAATCCCAATTAAATTAGGATTAATAATTATAATTGCAAATATCAATGAAAGAAATATTAAAACAAAAACATTACGCAAATCTCATACTTTCCGAAGGAGGATGTTGGAATGATCACGTCCTCCAAGAGCTATTGCATTATCCCAAGATTGTGCATACTTATGTCAACTCATTTTGCACAACGTGTAAAGAAAATGGGTTTAGACTTTGTGCCCTAACCCGGTAAAAGAAAGCCATTTGTGCATTTTGACCGAGGATAAACTTAGAAAAAGAAAGTGGAAACAAAACATGATTTATACTTTATAAAACAACAGCCATAGCCATAATATGAATGGTAAAGAGAACCAATGAAGTAGTCGAAGTGAAGCACTTATTCTATGAAGCTGGATATAACCAATAACATGAGCTAGGTAATTTGGGCCCGTAAATCGAGATGTGCTATACATATCTAACTTAAATGTCATTATTCGTAGAAATAAACAAAATTGTTTCCATACATATTAATAATAATTTATTAATTCAAGCTAAAGGAAAACAAAATACTGAGAAGGCTTCTCTAGGTAAAAACGGGCGGTACAGATCCGAACCTTGCAGTAGCAGGTGATGATTATAAATTGTTTTATGGAATTAATAAGATCCATGAGATTTTTTATGGATAGAGTCAACATGAAAAGTTCAATGCCATGGTCGGAATTTTGCAACACAGATCTCCTGGTTTCCGTCCAGTCGCTCTTAACCTTTGAGCTATTATGGCCAACTTGCCGTCCTGACATTAAATTCTCCAGTTGACTCATATATTTCCCCGGTAGACCACTAGGGGCTCTCGCATCCGAGATACACCATTTCTGGCGACTTACTATCGTAAGTTAAGAGCGACTAGACGGAAACCAGGAGATCTGTGGTTCAAATCCCGGTCATGGCATTGAATTTTTCATGTTGACTCTAACCATAAAAAATCTCAGCCTATGTACGGCTAGTGTGGAGAAATTATTAATTCTATCAATTAACTAAAATCCATGATATTTGTTGTAAAATATTTTATTTTTATTTATTTTATTCCTTCAAGGCTATAGGAATCATTTATTTGCCTCTGGTGAACACACAAAGGGATCTACTTATCGCTTTATTCCACTAATATCCCTTTTGCCAATCAAGAAATGTGTATTAAAATTATTTTTGCAAACATTCAACTCGATTACCAAAGTACCAAAGAAATGCTTAGAGACAATAAGATCAATTGCAATGTATCACACATTCTAATAGCGGACTCCAGAGGAAGACTGAGCTAAGAATTAATCTTGGAGATTTTTCATTCACGAATCGATATACAGAAATATCAATTTCTGTTTTACGTATAATAGCGTATCTGACAATACGCAATAGACTAACACATATATTACATTTTATGAATTACGGAATGATTTAGACTAGCTGCTGGAGGAGACTGAAAATGTGTGATAATTCTAGCAGAAAATCTTTTAATTCTTTGGTGGGGACTGGGTACATTTTTAGTGAAAAGTTTATATACTGAATGAACTCTTGAAAAGTAAAACTCAGGGAGAAAAGTTTAAGTCTGGTAAGCAGACTAGCATGGTGCTATGTACTGACCACAGCAACTGGCAAAACTGAGGGAGTTTTCTACTAAAGTATACGAAACCATTTCAAATTTGTTCAGCTAATCAGTAATAATGTTAGTTCTCTTTCCCTAGCTTAACATTTATCTGCTGTTTGAAATATGCATTCAGTTCTTTAGTAATAGACGCACTGTTTCTAAAATTTGACACCATGATCATTCTTTCCTCTTGTTTCTCTGTCTATAACTCATTAACACAGGGAGTAAACAAGGCATGTCTATCTCAATAAAGTAAACCTTAAACAGAAAACTGAGAAACTTAATACAATAACATAATTACAAAAAACTTGTAATCCCAAGGTGTGGGAGTATAAATAATAAAGTTCTGAACCATTTTTAGGTAAATAAGTTCCAGTTCAGAAACTAATATAACACTTTACAGCTTCTATGTACTTTACTGAACTTGGTATTAGTTATGTGTAATATCCAGTCATCTCTGATGACTAGAAGCTATCTCTTACCACTCTGTTGTAGTTATCATTATATTGAAACCCAATAAAGACGCAACCTTTGCCCAATGCTATAAGTCGATTGATATCACTAATACAACTGTATTGAACTATATAAAGCAATAAATGATTGTTACTGGGTACTTTAAAGTAACCAATTATTCTCAGATTCACTAACTTTCAGACGTCCTCATGGTCATATGTCTGCTATCCAAGAAGTCACGAAAATAAGTACTTACAATTTAATATCTGCTCAGAAGTTAAAGTGGACGGACATATCTGTATATTAAAAGCTGTTTACGAGGATTAAGTATCCTAAGAGCTATGGTTCATGGGAACTGGGTTGCTGATTGCTATGTTCTGAGGCTGTCTTACTACACAGTGTCCTGTTGTAAGCTGGACTTCGGCGTTATAATACACAATTTCACTACAATATTCCGTCTTAGGATACTTTACAGTATTCAGAACATAGCTTTATAACTCATTCTGAATAACTATATCACCACCCCAATTTTCAGCCTCCAAATGGAAGCAAATGAAACTTCCTAAGAAAACGTACAACACATTTCAGTTTAAACTAATCGATAAAAGCCGCTGCAAGCCCTTTTGTCAAAAACGATGCTTATGTTTTTCCAAGAGATTCTGATGACTACCCTGAACCCGAAGGATATAAACTGCCATTTCATCTTACTGAATACAACATGGTAGCTATCACCATGGATATCCCCTGATCATGTACAGAGGTTTGCATGGCGCCCCACAGCCTCAAGTACACCTTCACAACCATTCTACAAAAGCAAACTAATACCTCATGTTACAAAACTCTTTTCCAAGAAATCATCGAAACATTTGGAAATTATACTTTAGTCTATACAAGCGGGATCATAACTGATTTTTGGTACGTCAATTCACATTGCAAATAGACTACCTAATCTACATGCAATCTTGGGCTGTGAATTTTATGCACTCAACAGTAAACTCAAAACTGAAAAACCTTCAAAATTTGTATAAAATCTAGTTTATGGGTTGCAAGGTGTAGGTCCCCAAAAATCAGCCGATCTAAACAACATTTACAGGGAAATATTTTGCTTTCTATTATCTTTCAAACTAATTCTAATCAGTTTTATTGAAATACATTATGTTTGATATATTGAAACGACGATGCAGATCTTGAAGTTTCTATGAACAATTGTATAATCTTTCTGAATATACGATTTACAAATCATCCTATGAAAGAAGGATCAAAGCACATTATACGCATATATACTTTACGCCGAATATATTTTTTCGTGGCTTTAGCTGTTTTAATAGCTTTGTGACCGAGTTTCAATATCTTTGCACTGCAATACGCCAACTGATGGAACTCTAGGCTCTACACAACAAGGTAAACTGTATCTAAAGGAAACAAAATTACATATATCCTTATACTATACACAACTCCAGCTTGTTAATGCATTGACTACTATGACTTGATTATGCATTTTCGTGTCCACTTTTATATTCACGTAACATAGGGACGTTATTTTACGTATTCCTTTTCCTTTAGATTCTACCCAATAAAATTTAAAAGGTTCTACTGTTCTGAAAAATTTCCATAACATTTTATATGCTATATCCTTTTATAGATATACCTCTATAACCACATCTCCGTCTAAGGTAAATTGATTCATTTTCCTGTCACGTCTTTAATTTCATAAACGATGCAATTGTTTATTTCTCCACACATTGGGTATTTTCAAAAATCTATGTTGCCATAAACTTTCACATTCTACTTCTAGTTCTAGCTCAGGTACAATCTTCTCAACCTTTTTCATCACTGGTCCACAGACTTTTATCCCTCATACCATTAAGTATTTATCTTTCAGTGTCTTACAGTCTTAAGTTTGTATGTGAGGCTTTTATCTTTAAATTAATACACAAATCTTCCATAACTCTCTTTAGCAGAATTTCCTGCACTTTAAAATCTAGGATGCTTTTCACTTTCATATCTTTTGTATATATTGTAAAGGTGCTGGTTGTTGCTGAACCTTGTGCGTTTACTGTCATTTCCTGTTTGCTAACTCTTCTCATTAGCATGGGAAAATAGTGATTTAAAAAAATAACACTTTCATTTGTTTTTTATCACTGCTATTCTTACTTATTTAACAGAGTCCTGTGAAACAACGTTGATATCACATTGTTACGTTATTAACGCTTGCTCAGTCACTTCCTTAATGTGGACGTTTGGAAGAATTACCTATTAGGGGTGTCGGGAGTAGTACAGTGTTTCCGTTGGCAGCTCTCATGTTGAGCGTCTATGGTTCGATTTCTGGCTGCAGGGATTTTAAGTCGCTCCCTCACAGTGCTTACTTCTGCATAGTTCTTGTTAAGAACTAAGTTTGGAGCCCATGGTAAAAGCAGTGTCGTTTCTTTCCACCACCATCATTACTTACCATTGAACGGAACAATTCTGCCCCAGCCCCAAGTCTTCTAACGATCACTTTGGGAGGCAATAAAAAAGAAACAAACATGTCCCGTAATATTAAGCGATTTACCTCGCCATAGGCTTAGAGCTGACGAAAGAGCGCTAACGAGCAGAACGAATGAGTCATGTGTCGCAAAAGATTCAAGTATGTACTGGGTTCGACATTCCAACTGCTAAAGGAATCCTGCATTCTACAGGAATTAGGCGTGCCGATATAGCCCGTGTTATTTCAGTTAGGCTTCACCTCCCAGTTTGAACCATTCTCTCTTAACAATGACGAGTTATTCTTTCCCTTCATTGTCTATGTATTAATATCTCTAATTTTGAGAACCCAGACTCTATTTGCATTTATCTGGAATGCAGAAATCTTAACTTAGACTTCGTTAATTGCTGGTCTTGGCTATACCCATTAATTACTACCAAAATATTACTCGTATTCTTATTTCCACTAACATATGAAATTATTAATCAAGTATGTAAAACCCTGGAGTGAGTGAGTGTGTGGTGTTTTAGGGCCCGTCGACAGGTAAAACCCTGGAATTCGATTTGATTGTGATTCAGGGCGCTCAACAGCACGCTCATCAGCGCCCCATGGTGCAATTATACCATATATACCATATCACATTAAGCTATTAACTTTGAACATTTCTTTTCCTCCTATTTTATCATTATCATTAAGCATCATTGTTGCATATGAATCAGTTGTACAATATATTTCACATTTATTTGCTATGGAATATTAATTACCATCATAGTCTATCGATATGGTCCCAATACATGTTTTTAATACCACCGTTCTCTCACAGTTCGGTAATTATATATAACAATTCACTTTTCTTTCTATAACCCCACGAAATCATCATTTAGAAAAGCGGGTTTGTGATGTAAGTAGTTGAATGTTGTTTCCTTATGTCTAGATTACTTAATAGGAATAATTTATGTGAAACTTTTAATACGAATTGCGTAACGCGGACCAAAGGTTGTGTTTATGTAGGATTAGTATTGTAACGGGATTATATTTTCGTTCATCTTCAACTAATAAGAATCACGCCAACTTCTTTGTAATATCCAAGTCAAGTTTTAATCTAATAAGAGTCATGAGATCTTTCTAAGGTGTGGACGCGGATTTTTGGTGAAAATAAAATTTAGATGAGTCCAATTTTGTTATATATTATTTAATTATATAATATAAACTACGATTCACTCTTTTATATTATAAATATTGAATAACACTTTTCGAATCTTATTAATTTTTCTTTACAATTATAATGATCGTAACATCTTAAGTCAACTTCCTCGTTCTCCAGCAAGACACAAGATTCTAACACTTTTTTAGATTATTGATTTTCTTGTCCCCATAGTGATTCCCACTTTATTTTGTGATTGGCCGATTCACTGACACGTCATCACACCACGTGATACCACTACTACTTCGGCCAATCACACAACTACATACATTTTTATATTTATTATTCCTTCGAACATTACTAAAAAATACTGTTACAAATGCCCTTCTTCGAAATATATGGAAAATAACCAAATAAAGGAATTAACAATTAACAATCTGTTTCCATATATTTCGAAGAACAGCCCCAATTAACAATTTTGTTTACACCAATATTACACAACATCAATACAACATACATAAAATATAATAATATACCTACATTGGATAAAATATAATAAATGAACATTTAACAACAATTTCACATTATTACACAAACATAAAACACAACAATAAATTAACATTAATTAAAATACAACAATATATTGACATTTAACAATAATATACATGTTTTATTATTTAACTATTTTAACAATAAGTACTCCGTTGATTACAAATCTCTTGTATCCACACTTGCTTCTAGAAATGCTTGTCTTATAGCTATGGGTAAAGGTCGGCTTTTATGTGTATAGGGAGCAGTATCATTCACTTTAAATGTGTGAGTATATTTGTTACACAGTCCAGGTTTTGAACTAAAGGCTTTTCTGTTCTTTAATATACATAATTTCAGCTGTTCTTTTCCCGCTTGATCTAGATTGTATGTGTTTTCTAACTTTACTTGTAATATTCTCTGGAATTCTATTTCTTCCTCCACTTGGCTTCCGCCATTCTTATCTTGTATTGTATATAATTGGCAACAATGCTTTTCAAGGTCAGTTACATTATTTTGCAATCCATCAATAATTAAACTCTTCCCACAATTTTCATTTTCCTCGTATTCAATATTACCATTTTCTTGCAAAAGTATATCTTCTACAAAAAACCTTTCATTATTTATATTATCCATATTCACTTCTTTTCTTCCATCTTCTTCCAATAATTTTATTACTAATAAATCATTTTCTGTCTTAACCTTCATTTCTTGCATTTCGAAATTCAATACACTTTGCCATTCATATAATAAATCATTACCCACAATTACATCTCTTGCCAAATGTGGAATTACCAACGCAATGAAATTGAAATTCCATTCACCTATTCGCCCCTTAATTAATACTTGATATTTAATCCTATCCTTTTTCTTCCCAATTGCAGTACTGCAGTAAACGTTACACACATTTAAATATTCCATTTTATAGTTAGCTAACAGATTTTTAAACAATTCCTCACTTATCACAGTAGAACTGGCTCCAGTATCAATTAAGGCGGTATATTCTTTATCCCATAGGTAAATAATTATCTGAGGTGGGTTAACTAATTCCTTATTTTTCTGCAAGAGAGTGAGCTTATTTCCGTTATCTTCAACTTTCAATTCGCCCTGTGTCATCCTCACCGAACCACTTTCCAGAGCACAAAATGATTTGGTTTTTAGTTTTCCGTCTCCCTCTGATTATTACTTTCATTGTTGGTTAGGTTGGTACTATCGTTTATATTCACATCATTCTCTGTGCTTTGTGTATTTTCGACTCTTTCATTTTGATTATTTCTTTCAAATCTCACACCCCTAAAATATCTTTGATTTGCACTAAATAAACTAGTACCTCTACCCCTATTAAAGTTACTTATTCGCTGATTATTTCCTCGATAAAATCTTACATGGTTTATGTGATCATTTCTTCCAATTCTCGTCGACTGATTGTTATGATAATTCCTTTGCACATTATTTTGAACTCCCTTTCCTGTTCCGGGAATTACAGATTCATAAGTTCGTCTAGGATCATAACCTCTTCCTTCAAATCTTTGATTTCTCACGGGTGCCCCGCCCCAATTTAAACTCGTCCTATTATTCCTATTATTTGTAGGTTGTGATTCCTGTCGATTTCTTCCTCGCTCAATATGGACGTTATTATAGTTACCATCACAGGATGTAGTATCATTAATGAGGTTATGTGCTTCAAATTCGGATAATAATTCAATCATATCAGAGAAATCGATAGGCTTAGCCACAATTAAATGATTTCTGATATGTGGTGGATAATGACGTATTAGCATGTTGACAATTTCTGTCTCAGAAATTTCGGGATTGATCAACTTACTTTTGTTTGCTAATTTTAAGAAATATTCAGTCATAGAAATCCCTTTTTTAAACTCAAACCTACCCGTTGCTAACTCAACTTTTATTCTTCTTTGTCTCTCAGGTCCCCAAAATCTATTTATAAACAGATTTCTGAAAGTACTGTATGTTTCATGTGAAGCCAAAGTTAACCTTAACCACTCAAGAGCATTTTTCTTCAAACAGCGTTTTACTATTACCATCCGAAATTCATTGGGAATTCTCTTAATACGGAAATATTCTTCCAATTCCCTAAGAAATACTTTTGGATTATCACCTGATTCCTCATCAAAACTTGGTGGACTAATATCATTTAGTGAATAATGTACACATTCATTTTGACCTAGACTGTGGAGTTGTGTGTGTGAGGACATGTTTTGTGTGTTTCTGTGATAGTTAATATCATTATCTGGACTCACAAAATCACTACATTCACTTACTACATCACTAGACTTCTGATGATTGCTTAATTCACCTGGTAAGTCACAATCGTTTATATTTGTAATTCTAGACATTTCTTTCCCGTTATTTACTTTTCTAGCCTGTAATGCAATTACAACTTGTGTCAGTTTTCCTAAGTTATCCTTTTCTTTTTCAAAATGTTCTTTTACCTCTTTAATTTGCAAAATTACTTCTTCTTTTGCTTTACTTATCTCATCAATTTGTAACTTTATTTCCTCTTGGTGTATCTTACTTTCATCATGTTGTAATTGCATTTCAGAACAAATTACATTGATTCTTTGTTCTACTTTATCTCCTAATTCTTCTCTTTGTTTTTGTGTTATTTCTGCCTGTTGTATCCTAAATGTTTCTAACTCTTTGTTTAATTCCATTCTTATTTCTTGTTTCACAATGTCCTGACCTAACCTAGTTTCCTGAATTATCTCTCTCAACTCATTGACTTCCTTTCTATTCTCATCCTTATTAATCTCTATGATCTGCATAAGCCTTTCCATATTATCCCTACACTCTTTTCTCCCTTCTCTAATCTCCTGTGAAATTTCAGATTTTAATTCCTGTTTTAACTTCTGTAATAAATTAATTTCTAAGTTACTCACATTTTGTGCTAGTTCCTGTCTTACTCCTACATCTAAATCATTCATTTTCTTAGTTAAATCATTTACATTTTGTTCTATTTTAGAATCTAAATTACTCATTTCTGATTTTACATCTTTCATTCTAGAATCTAAATTACTCATTTCTGATTTTAAATCATTTGCATTTTGTTCTATTTTAGAATCTAAATTACTCATTTCTGATTTAACATCTCCTATTTCTGATTTTAAATCATTTGCATTTTGTTCTATTTTAGAATCTAAATTACTTAACATTCTTGTTATTCTTTCCAACATTGACTCATTATCTATACTTAATCTTGCATCCTCCCTATTCATTCCTACACTATCAGTAACTTCTCCTTCCACTATTATTTCTTTTCTACTCGCCATCTTTTTAACTATTTTCTGATTTCTTAACAACATAAATCTACTACTACTATTATTATTATTATTATTATTATTATTATTATTTTTTTTTTTTTTTTAAATTTCACTCACTTAAACCAGTTCTCGTTTTCTTCTTTCTTCTCTCTTCTTTCTTCTTTCCTTTTAAATTCCCACGGAGCTGCACGATGCACGTTCTCCTCTTCTTTATCCTATTCGAGCCCCACACGTTGCTGCGCCATTTGTAACGGGATTATATTTTCGTTCATCTTCAACTAATAAGAATCACGCCAACTTCTTTGTAATATCCAAGTCAAGTTTTAATCTAATAAGAGTCATGAGATCTTTCTAAGGTGTGGACGCGGATTTTTGGTGAAAATAAAATTTAGATGAGTCCAATTTTGTTATATATTATTTAATTATATAATATAAACTACGATTCACTCTTTTATATTATAAATATTGAATAACACTTTTCGAATCTTATTAATTTTTCTTTACAATTATAATGATCGTAACATCTTAAGTCAACTTCCTCGTTCTCCAGCAAGACACAAGATTCTAACACTTTTTTAGATTATTGATTTTCTTGTCCCCATAGTGATTCCCACTTTATTTTGTGATTGGCCGATTCACTGACACGTCATCACACCACGTGATACCACTACTACTTCGGCCAATCACACAACTACATACATTTTTATATTTATTATTCCTTCGAACATTACTAAAAAATACTGTTACAGTATTCATATGTCAGGGGGTTAAGAGAATTGCGTGTGTATTCTTTATCTGTTATTTTTAGTGTAGGTTTTTCTTAAATGATTTTAAATATCCTCATATACGTATACATAATTATTCTGCAGGGAATAGGAAAGGGAGAAAACAGCAAGTAATTTTCTCGAGCATTAGCTGGAAGAGACGCAAGAATACGTTACCACGCTATAAAGATGTGCAGAGGAAACGATATGGATTGAACGACGATATCCCGGGGTGGTCGTCTGAAGACGGGCGTCCCCCATGCCGTGCAACGACTCCAATTCAGTAATACGCCATTATTGGAGTCGTGATGTTTTTACCGATGAAGACAAAAGTCCCTGGGAGGGGGTGCGCAGTGAAACAGAAGAAGGATGGCTTGGACGACATTAGCGACATCTATTCTAGAAGCAGGCATCCGCAGCTCATCCTACTTCTTATGTAAAGCGACTTCCTTTTTGTTTTATGTGTCGTGATCCCTGAGTCGTTTGTGGCAGATATTTTATTTATATTTATTTTCACATTTCACCTCCTTAGCCTTGCTAGATGCAGGAAAGCCCTTTCCTGATGATAAACGATATTAAATTACTCCAGGTCAGGAGCAATGTCTCTATGCTCATATATTTTCAAAAGCTCATCACGCTCCCCTTATCGTCTTACCACTACGGTAACATGGATAAAAGCTGCAAAAAAGTATTAACCTTATGTAACACAGAAATAAATAACATGTAAAAATTAAAATTAGATAAATTAAACTATATTTTCTAAAACAGAAACATATTGCTAAGACGTTTCGAATAACAAGAAAACAATGAAATCTTAGGCATGTGATTTTTACGCAAGTTCCTATAGCAAAGAAAAACTGACACATACCTACACGTTGTGTGTCATCATATTCATATAAATGCTCTTAAATGTATAAGTGCTTAATTACAATGATACAATTTGGGTAGTTTTAAGATACTTTTGTAAAAGTGCAGTATTTTAAATGTATCTGAATAAATACTAGAATTATCATGGGAAATATATGACCTTGTCAAATGCTCTCTCACTTATAGTCAAGGGTCGACTAACGTAACAATAGTGCAGCATTTGAAATAGCTCTAAAGACGTAATGAAACATTGCGTATCTTTCTTCGCTCCCTATCCGAAGCGTCACTGTCGTTTTGTTTTTACATGTCCTTATTCAAAAGAAACACGGCGAAAGGTTGAAGTAATGTTTTGGCGAAATAAAAAGTAATACTGGCAAACTAGACCAAGAATCCCATCTGTGGAGCAAATAGAAACCAATTATTGTGTTTTTGCCAGAGAACGATTTCATTGGCTGAGATGTGAAGCTTCTAGAGAGGGTATCGTGTTGGCATGCCATAAAGATGGAAGAGTTGTTTATATTACAGCAGCAGCAGTATTGTGACTGCGGCAGCGAATGACTGCCGTAAAAGGATTAAGTGTGAGTCACCCCATTCCACCATATTTGTTGTTTGTCGGATGGGACATTTGTTAATGGAACATTCCAGGATAGCCACTGACAACATAAACCAGAAATAGCCACTTTGTTGTTCCGCGTTGGTGTTCCAAATGTTTCGATTTCGGCAGAATTAGAGGATTCGCCTTCGACAATATTCCATTTTTCAATTCGAGAGATTGAGGTTTCCCGAACATTCCTCTGTGACCAGCAAGCTCTAAATAAGAGCATAAAGGCCAACCTGGCGTTCCATTCATAGTTAGTTTTCAAGTAGTATAGTATCAGTTAGTTATGAGTCTGCAGGTGCTGCGTGCTGTGCAGAAGAGTAGTTGCTGACAATGAGTTGACCAGTGAGTATCGGAGTTTTCAGAATTGGCAAGCAGAGAACTGTAAAAGTGCGCTTTAGATAATCGTTTTGTGTGCCTCGAGAGATTCGAGTAGCGCAAGTTGTTGCGTGCAACAGAGACATAAAGAAACTTTAGACTGTGTGTTTACTCCGTGCAGTTGTAAAAATGGATGTGATATTAGTTTGGCATTTGACTAACGATTCTACTGACAAATAAATTGCGTTTAATTCAACTTCATGTTACTATTTTTGTCACAGTATCTAAGATTAATGGGAACGAACGTATAAAATATGCATAGATTATGAATTTAGGTTAAAAGTGCATGGGGAAGATTCAAACCTAAATTTTATGATTTAGCAGACACGAAAATTGGTATTAATTTAGCTCATGAGGGACATGCCTTCTGAAAGCACAGTTGGAACATGTTTACATGGCATTCTCCAACCAATTTTGAAGGTGAATGTGACATCTCCGCCAGATGCGACGTTGCCAGCATATCTGCTTTATGTTCTTGAAGAACCTGAAGTATCTCTGTATGAAGAGGACATAAAAAGGAAGCTATAATATTTGTTTTCTTCAAAAATTAGATGTGTAGATGGCTTGAATTAATTTAATTACTTCCGTTTCATTCGGTATAAGGAGCGCAAATTACCTCCATATAACTTGAGCTAATTACTTTTTTGCAGAGCTATAGACAAGAGATGCTAACACAAAAGTATTAAAGTTGGTAATAAATTCATTTCCAATAATTATGGCACTATTTTGTTGAATAATCATCTCAGGAGATTTTAGTCTTCATTAATTTGAAAATAAATTCAAAGCATTACGGGGATCAAGAGAAGAAGATACCAAAATTCCAAAATTACTCCTACTGTACTCATCTAGACTTGTTTGAGTCATTTGCTTGATAATTTCATTGTTGTGCAATATTTCCAGAGTTTGAAAAGCATAAGCTAAAAGGGAACTGAAGGGAGTATGAAATGAATGGAGCAATGCTTGTCCACTATCCATGCATATCATAAGATTTTGGGCAATTATTACGAACACTTTGTAATATAAAATGTTATGATGTTATGTTCCAAGGAGTAAAAAGGAGTTTTAAGCATAAAATTCTAAATAACTATACAACATTTTCTTAATTAAATTATTATTCAACACTTATAAAGCCCCCTGGCTACGCTGGATAAGTCAGCCAGTTTTCATATAAAACGGTGTCTACCTCTTTACCTTCTGTACTCTTTATCTTATATTAAGTAGAGAATGAATTGCATAGCGACTGAAAATTCGATACTCAGATTTCAATGAAAATGCAGAAAAGGAAAAGGGGATTTTTTAGAAAAGTTTCGGGAGTTTTGTATATGTGCATATGAGTGGTTGGGTGGCTGGGTGTGTGCAAATGTGAATAACATCAATGAAATTCAGTAAAATGCCAAAGTTTGTATTTACAATTTAAAATCTTTCAGGGTTTTGTAAAAAAAATACTCCATCGTAAGCTGCAATGGTTAATTTTCCATTACTTAACGTAGTTTCAGCATTTTTAAAATTCGAAGCATGGTTGCAATACTTTTTTAAAAATACAGTACAATATTTAGGATAGTTGTGTGATCAAACATGCATCTTCAATTTTATGAGTATAGCCTGTGAAGTCATCTTCATTTTGACTGACATTTATGTAATGCCTAAACTGAAACAAATAGACAAAGTCTTACTAAAAACAAGTAGATCCTGTCAAGGGATACAGGTGATGGCAATACAATTTTTGTGGCATTAAGCGTTTCCGAGATATTCTTTGTTATTTACAGGCATATAAATTTCAAATTATTAGAGCCAGTACGAATAGGAAATGAAGTTGAAGTATCACTGCATTTTACACAAAGGCTTCGCAGGTTACAATTCACCTCCATCCATCAAGGGACCCAAATGACCTCGTTGTCGACGGCCCCTAAAGCACCACACACTCACTCCACCCCTCATAAAGAATCTTGATGTTTGCAGATAGACTCAGCAGGAAGTGTTCACGAGCCCGTCAGAGACATTTGGAAGATGTTAGTTATATTCTTGGCATTGATACAGACTTGGGTGTAGGTAACTTGATATCACCTCATTAAGAATTCCTGTGGCTGGTTAATGAGTTTGCAAGTGATTATTCGTTATTCGATTTCATGCGCAATCCTGCAGGGACCATGGCCAACAAATAGCTACCATTTTAAATAAAGACCTTATGTATCATTGATATTCTATTGAAATTAGTAAATGTGTAACGAAGGTTTACCTCGATTAATTATAAATATATTGACAACTAACTTTTGTAAGAATAGTTTTTAGAAGAGCGAGTGCAGAAAGATGTGTAAATTAATACGAGGACTTTTAAATGAAGGTATCCATGTTTTATTTTCGTGCATGAGATTTTTGCTACTTAGTTAAACTATTTCAAAGGGAAATGGTTTTCCTGAGCTTTATTTTCCTGCGCAGAAACGTAAAACTGGAACTAGTAACACTTCTAGTGCTGCAATTAGAGATACTACACGATATTTTCTCCTTCATTAAACGAGAAAGGAATTGCTGCTGGGTTATATTCCATGCTGCAAATCTGTGAAGTACGATATCAATGGACAACAAGAGCAAGTTTTATATTTTCGCTGTAATGTATAAAACCGTGGTAAATACTTCAAATATACCTTAGGCGGCTGTTCTATGTATTTGAGAAACACAAATTTGTGCAGTATTTGCACGGAGCTCCACACAGCAAAACTTAATGGCCCGCCTAGAGCATGCATGATTCAGGGTAATGTTGGTAGCACTGGGACTATACATAACGCTGCAGAGCAGTGGAAAACGTGCAGGCATAAAGAGAACCGCACACCAAACTTCCAGCTTTCACTGCATCTTACAAAAATAATTACTCTAGTCCTTAACGTGAGAATGCATAGAAAAACCTTAAGAAATGAAAGAAAATAAAAAATTAAATCTAACGTACTGACACATATGACACTCTATTCACCATTCTATAGACATCTCTATACAAGCTTATTCCTTCTATCTACTTCATAAAAGAAGAATTTTTCACAAAACATTTCAAAGAAGATATAACAAGTAGAGCATTAATATAAACCACAGTCAAATTATTAAAACTCGGGATCCTGTGTAATGGTTTTGAAATTCTATACCCTCTGGTTAGCCACGAGAGAAAAGGAATGATGGCATATAATTTGAAGAACTATTTGAAAAACCAAATCAATAGCAAAGGACATCTAGAAAATAATGAAGCTATTAGAAATGTGTTTGATATTAAGTGTGCTTTAACAAGATCTACATTTCTGTATAGTAAGATTTTGTATATCTCTTACGGTTTACCAAATATACAGATATAATTCGGAGTGAACATTTCTCAATTACTTCCATAAACTTGACTGTATACATAAAATTCAGTATATAAATATTTTACACGTGTCCGATTTTAATATCAACTATTACAATAAATTTTAAAAACTGAAATCATAATAAACGGAAGTGTTTCAGGAAACGACAATAATTTTGGACAAGGAGCGATATTTGATTAGAGCCAACTGAAAAATTCAATGCCATGGCCGGGATTTGAACCACGGATCCAATTGACTCAATTGGAGAATTTAATGTCAGGAAGGCACGTTGACCATGGTAGCTCAAGGGTCAGAGCGACTGGACGGAAACCAGTAGATCCGTGGTTCAAATCCCGGCCATGGCATTGAATTTTTCAGTTGGCTCTAATTAATCAAAAATCACCCATATACCGGAGTAATGTATTTAAAAGGATTAAATTCTTTAAGGATTAATTCCTCAATATAAATTTACATTAAAGGAGCGATATGCTTGAAGTTGGTCTTGTCGCGTCTTTGAAGGTCGCTGAACCTAAAGACCTTCAAATATTGATATATACTCGAGTTTTAGATTCTGTTGCGCTTTCCTCAGGGACCAATAGATCCATCCACCCACCAAATAACCCTGCATACACACACACACACGCACAGGCACACGCACACACATATACACACACTTAGACTTACACAGACCTACAGACACATGCCTTTTTCTGAAAATGTTGATTTTATATTCTTGGAGTCCTAGAACATGAATTTTCGATAACATCTCCTTTTGGTTGGAATGCAATGCTTCTACGAGCTTAATTTAGGTAACTAAGAGAAAGTAAAAAGCTACAGATACTGTTTTACAAAGCGAATACAGTTTGATAATATTCCGATTTTAAAGATATTCTTATTCTAATGTGATGTATTTTGCACAAAAGTTTTGGCCACATTTTTGTTTAATTTACGTCCTCCAAAATTAAATTATATCGAACGATGAATAGAATCGTTGAAATGGTGTTAAAATGAGCCTAGGGTCCATAGAACTTAGAGTTATCCAACATTCATCATTCAGGATAAGGGAAAACCTCGAAAAAACCTAATCCAGGTAACCCACTCTGACTGAGATTGGAACTCAGGGCCTCCAGAACGTAAAGCAGACACGCTACCATCTACGCTATCGAGGCGAACTGCTACATTGTTAGATAACCTAAAGTTAAATCTTGATATCGGGTTGTAACTTTAATAGGAACTCGGAATTTGTTTTTATTTCATAAACTGTGTAAAAGACATCGGATGGCAAATGTGTGGTTTATGGCTGAGGAGTTTTATGTCGTCCTTTGTTTCAATAACTCGGCAATAGCTAGGAGTTCTGATGACACCGGGTGGTAAGGACGATTGAAGATGAATGTACTTGGTTTACTTATTTATTAAAAATGTATAATATTTTAATACAAAGGTACCTTTATTGTTTGCTGCCGGATATTTTCTAGCGATTCCTGCAACCATTCCCACCATTCACTTCGTAGTTATTGTGTACACCTAAAGCTACCTGAACCTCACAACCTTTGAGCCCTCTTGCGAATGTTTCCTTCGTTTCAGTCCAGTTTATTCCACACTTATATTTTGCGAACAAAACTTACCTCACTATTAAACTTGCAATAGTTATATTTGTGCTCAACTTATCTGTGACCTTACTTTCCATTTTATCTGGTATCATATTTACCTTGATACTTAGTAGTCTATCACATATCACTTGAACATTACGAACTCTTATTACAGAGTAGGACTTCCAGTGATGTGTATATCAGAAAATATAAACTGTTCAAACACTTAAGTCAACCCAGGTTAAAAAACATTCAAGACGTGACATTCCTTTGTCACGTTTTCCTTTCTGATAAAGTTCAATTTAGTATAAAGTTGATAACATAGTTCCTTAGAACTATATTATAAAGTGTGTCGCAATGAAAGAACAAAAAAGACATGTTATGCAGTTAAAATAACTTTCAAGGCAATTTGACACAAGCAAAAGAACGTGGCAAGCTGTAGGCATATACCACGTAATTACCAAAAAAGTTACATTGTATAACCATGTCGGCAAAATTTGTTTTGTTAAGGGTATGTATGTCTGAAATTTCATGAAAATCGTGAAAATAACGACTTTTTTTATTTTAATTCTATAAAATAATTTAGACATTCCCGAATGTGAAAAATGCATAATTTGCCTCCGAACGCCATTTTTAAATGCTTATTTAAATGTCGGTGGCCTTTAAGCTCTGTCAGAGTCACGCCCTCTTTTGCCTACATCCACATTCTTTGTCTGTTTTCCGTTCTTAAATTTTCAATTCAAGAAAAGAAAAATAAGGCTTTAGCAGACAAAATAGTTCCTAAAATGTTTCCAGTATATGAGGCTGGCTTCTACAACATTACTAGAGAGGTGCAAAACAGCAAAAACACAGAATGCCAATGAATCTTTGCATCATGTCATATGGAATAACTGCCCAAAGGAAGTTTTCATATCAAAACAAAAATTGGATCTTGCTGTTATTAAAAGCATCAGTAAGTTTAACATGGGTAGTCTTAAGTCATTGGAGCTGCAGCGAAATATCAGAGGTGAAAGTGTAGTAGACTCAGCAAGGAAAACTTCAGTGCAGCGAGATCAGACTCGTATACTGCAAAGCAAGAAGCGAAGTTGTGTAGAAGAAAAGCAACATCTAAAGAAGAAAAAGGTGGAAAAAGCAGCAACAGAGGAGAGGAAAAACAAATCTGAGGGTCCAACCTATCAGTCTGGTGGATTTTAATGTGAGTTATGCAATCAAATCTTTAATCACTGTTTTCTCAATGTTCATATTTTCAGCATTTTTCTTCCTGTAAAATGCTCCTTGCGATGCAGTTTTTGTACTACATTCATGAAATTACCTACACATGTTCAGAATATCATGAGGAATGGAAATTGTCCTAGGTTTTATTGTGAAATGTATATAAGCATATATTTTTAATTTTCAAACACAAAACTTACAGTTTTATAGACAAAAAAGGATATTTGTAAATTAAAAAAATTTTGTGACCTAAACTAAAGGAGACACAGTAAAACCCAGAGCAATTTAAAAAAGTATGTGTATTATGAACATAGGGTAAAAATATTAGACCAAAATTCAAAATATTTTGTCGCAAGGGACTTTTTAGTGACGTAACAAAAAACATACAAAATTTACCATAATTTCTAAACTGCTGGAGAAAAATGGTTTAAATTTAGGTTGTAACATGTCTACATTATACTACACCTATGGTGTAAATTTGAAAAAGCTAGCATTATTAGTTCAGAATTTGAAAATTTCAGTCATACATACCCTTAAAAAGCATTACTATAATATTCAATTTTCGTTTACATTGCAAACAAAAGCACTATATACACACACACACACACATATATATATATATATATATATATATATATATATATATATATATATATATATGTGTGTGTGTGTGTTGTGTGTGTGTGTGTGTGTGTGTGTGTGTGTGTGTATGTGCGTGTGTGTGTTTGCATTTAGAGGGACTAACTCATTTTCAGTTTCTTTATTACACTCATTGTTTGTTGATTGTTACGGTTAATAATCATTATGAGTAATCAGAATGTACGTGAAACATCCCAGAGGTTAAAATGCCACTGTATAACGATGCCATATGTCATAAATATTTGTGAAAAATATACGGATTTAAAAATTATATACATTGTATTATGATGCCCGAATTTTCTGGTGTTTTAATATTGCTTTGCTTAATCTATATTGTTTGGTAATTACCTTATATTTAGATTTTAAATTGTGTTTTTCCTTAAACGCCCCCCCCCACACACACACACACACACACACACACACACACACACACACACACACATTCACACAGACACAAATTCACACACACACACATTCACACAGACACAAATTCACACACATACACACATTCACACACACACACACACACACACACACACACACACTCACACACGTACATTCAAACACACACACACACGCACACACACACACAAACACACACAACACACACGCAATGTTGTACGATTGAGTCCCGTTTCATTTTTGCTTTCTCTCACAGGTACAGCAAGTTGGTGTGCTACACATTTCTCCGATTAAACGTCGATATGAAATTTAAGAATCGAATTCCATATTTATATTATTGCAGGCAATAATTCAAATATTTGGCAGGTAAAAAATTAATTCTTAAACGGTTACGAAAATTTTGGTTTAATCAAAAGGGGCTCTAAAATTTTGATTAAATCCGAGTGATTGACCAAATATAACAAGTTTGATTATATCACCTGCAACTGAATGGAATATCTTGAGTTTTCTGGGAATGTTCTTACAAGACCTCTGGACTCTCATAAACATACAGAAAGAGGGGAAATCTCAGTATAAAATATTTCTTTTTAATTTTGTCCGTTTATTGTTTGTATTTATTTTATATATTTATCTTTTACCGTGAAGAATTTCTTTCCAACCAGTCATTTGCCTGCTTTTTCTTCCAGTGCTTACATGTTTCTCAAATGCGAAGTCGTTATTAATTGTTTTTCTCTTGAGAATGCAAATATATATAACTTCAAAGGCATCTCATAGCGACCGTCTCTTATAAGAGATTACTATCGCCTACAGCATATTGTATCTCTATATGCTCCGGCACCTACAAGAAAATTAGCAATAAAATAACTTCTGCAAATGCCACATATATAGTAGGCACAAAGCCAATATCAAGATTTTACCAGAAGTACAGGTTTTGAAATCTCCATGAAGCTCCAAAATCTTGTTACATTCACATACTTATCCATAACTATTCTCAAACAAACTACTCATACAGGAGCCCTGTATTTTTCTCTACCCCTAAATAGCATCTACAGAGGGTATAGTATTTCAGCAAAAATTCAATACCGAAATTTAACTGAAAATATACCCTTTTAGGACTTCTGACTCTAACACATAATTTTTATAATATGATCTCCGTATTCATGTGTTTGTGAATTTGAGCACCACAAACCAAAAATGGAAAGGCGGTTTAACACTAAAAATGGCACTTAAGTTCAACAACTTCCAACGATCTTTCAATAAATTCAACCCAGACTGCCTTGTTCAAACGCTTAGATTTTCTCAAAAAAAAAAAAAAAAAAAAAAAAAAAAATAGGCTGACTATTTGGTTTAAGTACAATGGATTAAGCAACTCAAAGGATTTTTATAAAACCAATAGTCATTTTAACGACTAATTAATCGTATATGTTGCATTCTCCGGGAAAGTTCTTACAAGACCTCTCCATTCCACTCAGCTGTCAGATATAGACATTATCTCACTACACAAATACTGTAGATCCATTTTACTCAGAATATGTCTTGCTTTTTATGGAATATACAGCTTAGAAGATATTCCTTGTTATATGTCTGAAATTTTCAATACTTTTACTTCTCTCACATTGAAGTGACTATTCATTTCTTTCTCTCTTAGTCATGCAAAGTAAACGGAACTACAAAGCACTCTCATGATGGCCAGCTCTTAAAGAATTTGAATATTCCTTAAATATTATCTTATACTTTTACTCCTTGTACCTACAACACAGTTATCAATAAACTAATGTTTATCTTGATCAAGTTCATTGAGGAATAAGGTTTGTAAACATAGTTCTTACAAGGGTAGAGAAAGTTATGTGAGTGCAAAGTATCAAATTGCCCTATCTTCTTCGTGTTAATGTAGATAAAAATTGTTGATTCCATATTTACTTTTAGATTCAGTGGTAATTTAAACGCTGGTCGCTACGTAATCGCCATGTAATTGCCTTCTCTTTGCAAGGAAATCAGTTGCTACTTAAGAAAATATTAGAGTATCGAAAATGCTAACCAATAATAGAATATCTAGGAAATGGATAACTTCACAAAGGAAATGTGTTTGACACAAGTTTTGCGCTACGATATTTGCATTCCTGCATAGTTAGATTCCTTAAGGAGACAATATTTTATCTGCAATATTCAAGATTGCACCGCATAAACAAAACTATAGAGATAAAATGTCCATAAGTTAATGATGTGAATCTCTGGTTCCCAATGATCCTCTCAAGATTCGTGTATACACCTCTGTAGCTACAACAAAATGAGTAAGTACCCATTGAAATACCTTGTGGCCAAAATGCGTCATTCGTAAGTAAATTAGCTTTTGTGTCAATAGTTTTAGAACAGAGGTTTAAAATAATTTACGGTTAAAGAATTGTTGATTATGCTTTTAAGAGTATACACTTACGTACATTCAGAGGAGGGCAGAATAAAATAACATATTAGAAAATTTAATGTGATTCATTCACATAACTTTCTCTAACCATTATTATACAAAATTACCTTTACAAAAACTTTTTATTCTATTTACTTTTGTTCGTCTAGACAAACTTGGTTAAACATTCAAACATTACATATCAAGTGTAAAGATACAAGAAATAAAGGGATAGCCAGATTTTTAAAAAGCAAGTCAATATGTGATAACTTCCATTAGCGATATATGGAAGTATTTTAAAATGAAAACCAATAACAAATAATTTCTTTGAAAAGTTTAAGGTCATAAAGGGTGTTTTGACACATATTGTGTACTTTGACATATATTTGACACCTCCGGGAGGATGGATGAGGCGAGAGGAGACAGAGGGCGGCCGTTCTAAAGAGCCACGGCAGTGCAGAGAGTAGCTTCCTTACGCTTTACTTAGATGGAGACCTCCCCCGACTGGCTGGGACAAGGAAAAAGCATTCCGTACTGCGGTACGGAAACTTCCAGGTAGCCGGGCCCGAAAGAGACCCCGCAGCAGGTTCGAAGACCGACAACAGTCCTATCAAAGGAGGAAGTAGTTTTCCTCAGAGCATATCATCCAGCCATGCATCGCCAGACAACCGCCGAAACTTCTACCCTGAAAGAGACCACCAGATGTGAGATGACGTGAAATGATAATGGAAATAAAATGGAGGGATATAAAATTCGGGGGATGTAATTAACATACCCAACATTCGCCAAGCGACCAGGGAAACCCCCAGAAAAAACATATGGTCAGGTAGATTGGCCACAGGAATCAAACTCGTATCTCCCGAATGCGCGCTACAGACGAAACCGCCTGAGCCATCCCGCTCGGTAAGGAGAGTTAGGAGTGGGTGAAATTTCTTGAATAACTCGCTGTCGAATTCTTTGAAGATACTGAGCTTAAATATCAAGTTTAAGTTTTACTAGCTTATCGTTTATGAGTTATTCTATTCACAGATGCCCAGGCTCTTATATACACAAACAAACAAACAACCTCACACACACATACACACACACACACACACACACACACACACACACACACACACACACACACACACACACACACACACACACCGTCGGTATTATTTTTCGGTACAGAAAATCACAAATGTGTATTTCCCGTGAAATTTAGGTGCAGAACGTTTGATTGGGTTGCAGCACTTGCTCTGTTTACTACAGACAGGGAACGACGTATCCAACGCATCCAGCCAGGAGTCGAAACAGGAAACGCTGCAATTAAAACTCAGCAGGCTGACCACGAAAATTGATGCAGAACAACATTGTCCTTATTTTGGAAAATGTACTTAGAGCATCCGCTTGTGCTTTGGCAATATCTGCGATGACCTTTTTCAAATTCCAACATCTTACAATATGAATACGAGGCGAGACACGTACACAAATTATGAAGATATGTAACCTCGAAACAAACGAAGCTGTTTCTATATTTATTACTGCCAAATACCTAAAAGAGATAACGTCATCAACAGTTAGATCACTTCTTCAACCGTCGGTTTTTGTCGCAATGACGTAAACTCTCGGCGCACAGCAGATGCCTGCCCTTGCGGGATCTGAACTTGACGGTCTGTGACCTGGATTTCCCTTCTTCGGTCGGTCCCAGAGGTTTGCAAGGCAAGAAGGGTTACGGTAAAAAAGAAGAAAAAGGCTAGAGGGAGAAGAAGATGAAGAGAAGGATGATGGAGCACCTTCTAGCCAGGGTTACAGACGTCACATTTCGTCTGTTTCGGGAGCTGATGTTTCCGTTATAAGGATCATTTGCAAAACTGCACCCAAGATGTTTCCTTTAACCTAACGTTTCCTATTCGTATTCATAAACTTTCATTTTTGTATAGGATGAAACTGGCAAAGGAAATTCTAATCAAGCTAGAGTTATTAAGTACGAGGTCCTTCAGCGAAGTGATCTTCTTTAAACAACACATTTTCTGCATAAACCCTTCTTATACTGCATATCTTCTTCCCACAATTAACATATAAAAGAAAATATAATATCTTCATAAGAATAGAGTTTATCGCTTGACATAGAAAGTGTGACTGAGCCCCTGGAGGAGGGTGGAGAAGTAGAAGGGTGTACTTTTTTATTTTATAACTAAGAAATATTTCAATTACCGAAGATGCGTATGGAGAATTTATCTTCACAAGGAATTATATGTGGAATAAATACACGTTAACATGTCCTTAATGGGAGACCAACAGCCCAATCTCGCCTGTTAAATTTGCATAGTAAATGACCCATTATCCCAGATACTGTTTAACACATAAGACTGAAATAATTAAAGAAAGTAGATGCATACCGTCGAAATTCACTGTTCCACCTTTACCTCATAGTTTTGATTATTAAGAGCGATCAGATTGTCTTAAAAATTATATCGCCTTCTGATTAGCATGTATAGCAAGTTATCTTAAATGGTTTCTGATAAAAGAGTCATTTATACAAAAAATATGTTATTTATAGACAAAGGCTGTTCAAAGCTAAAATTAAAAAGACGAATTCGCATACATACGCAAACAAAGAAGCCGTACAGCTTTAGCGAACAGAAGCTGACATACTTTGGTACCAATTGGTAGAACAAAACCTGCCCTAAAATTTGGACTATAGTTGACTTCTCTCTTCTAATGTGCATAAGAGGTAAGAGAGGCACAACAGTAGAAAATTACAAAATGGCAGATTGGATATCATCTTCAAAATATATATTTAAAATGTAAGTATATGTCTACAATGGCCAAATATATATCATATTATATAATAATAATAATAATAATAATAATAATAATAATAATAATAATAATAATAATAATAATAATAATAATAATAATAATAATAATAATAATAATAATAATAATAATAATAATAATAATAATAATAATAATAATAATAATAATAATAATAATAATAATAATAATAATAATAATAATAATAATAATAATAATAATAATAATAATAATAATAATAATAATAATAATAATAATAATAATAATAATAATAATAATAATAATAATAATAATAATAATAATAATAATAATAATAATAATAATAATAATAATAATAATAATAATAATAATAATAATAATAATAATAATAATAATAATAATAATAATAATAATAATAATAATAATAATAATAATAATAATAATAATAATAATAATAATAATAATAATAATAATAATAATAATAATAATAATAATAATAATAATAATAATAATAATAATAATGATAATAATAATAATAATAATGATAATAATAATAATAATAATGATAATAATAATGATAATGATAATAATAATGATAATGATAATAATGATAATGATAATAATAATGATAATGATAATGATAATGATAATGATAATGATAATGATAATGATAATGATAATGATAATCATAATCATAATGATAATAATAATAATAATGATAATAATAATAATAATGATAATAATAATAATAATAATAATAATAATAATAATAATAATAATAATAATAATAATAATAATAATAATAATAATAATAATAATAATAATAATAATAATAATAATAATAATAATAATAATAATAATAATAATAATAATAATAATAATAATAATAATAATAATAATAATAATAATAATAATAATAATAATAATAATAATAATAATAATAATAATAATAATAATAATAATAATAATAATAATAATAATAATAATAATAATAATAATAATAATAATAATAATAATAATAATAATAATAATAATAATAATAATAATAATAATAATAATAATAATAATAATAATAATAATAATAATAATAATAATAATAATAATAATAATAATAATAATAATAATAATAATAATAATAATAATAATAATAATAATAATAATAATAATAATAATAATAATAATAATAATAATAATAATAATAATAATAATAATAATAATAATAATAATAATAATAATAATAATAATAATAATAATAATAATAATAATAATAATAATAATAATAATAATAATAATAATAATAATAATAATAATAATAATAATAATAATAATAATAATAATAATAATAATAATAATAATAATAATAATAATAATAATAATAATAATAATAATAATAATAATAATAATAATAATAATAATAATAATAATAATAATAATAATAATAATAATAATAATAATAATAATAATAATAATAATAATAATAATACTAATAATAATAATAATAATAATAATAATAATAATAATAATAATAATAATAATAATAATAATAATAATAATAATAATAATAATAATAATAATAATAATAATAATAATAATAATAATAATAATAATAATAATGTTCACCCTGATATTGATTCTCCATCTAAGATGAATTTATTTAGAATGAAATCGACATTTGAAGATTAAGTTGCTTTTAATGTTAAGGAATAGCAAACAACATGTATTTCATGCTATGCATCCAATTTAATATATCGTTCTAATTTAAAATAGGAGGTTCATATTACCATATTTGATTTTGATTATATACTTGAAACCATTTAACTAATGGAGTTTTACATATTTTATCTTTTTCTAACCGACGTTTCGGTAAACATTGAAATTATGACCTTATAGTCGATATGACTGATTTAATATAATAAGCTTTAGGACATCTTGCTTGTACGAAGGCTTTTTTTTCTGTTACCTCAGCAGCAATTGTTTTCTTATTGGAATCCCTGTCTTGTTCCTTCGAGGCATTTGAATAAGATATACACGAGATACATATGGGGTGGGAGGAAAGTCATTGATCCCAGATAGCCTGAGTGTCGCTGTAGGGAAACGAGTCAGTAGGAGAATTTAATGTCATGTCGGCACGTTGGCCATAGTAGCACAATGGTAGTGCGGCTGGTAGGAAACCAGAAGATCCGTGGTTCAAATCCCGGCTATGGCATTGAATTTTTCAGTCTGACTCTACGTTTCCACAATTTAGCCTACACACGGCCAGTGTGAAAGAATAATTAATTTCCAAACAATATTAAGTTTATGATGAATTAGTGTTTTGTTATTGTTAATTATAAAAACGAAAAAGTTTATTATGAGATTGTTGAATTTATATTTTGTGATGAAGTGATAGAGTGATGTAAAATATGAATAAATTGATATTAGAGTAGGTGTTTGATTAACTAGAGAACTTCTATAATTTACCAACACTTACAAATTTTGACCCAGAGTAAACTAATTAAAAACTAAAAGAACTAAAAAATAAATAAGCTTTCGGTTTCAAAACTATTTGGAGGTCATAACGTAAATATATTTCACTTTCATAGTGGCGTGTCTTATGAGCGCAAACAAATAAATATTTTATGTCAGCTATCTTCTAATAATTCCTCTGAATGTATCAAAAACTAATTTTGTAACCTAAACTTACAATCTACGAAAATGTTATCAGATCGCTCCAATTAAACTTAAAGATGTATTGCAGTTGACATTGCTGAAACAAAATCAAACATGCTATATTTCTCATATGCCAACCCAAAACAGCTGTACTGTTAGACCCTTACTGGACGCTGAAGGCACTTTTTTCACTTTACACTGTCTAGTTTAAGTAATTATATGCTAATTTTATCTGTTATTTCGCCAAAAAATTGTATTACCCCTTCACCATACCAGTTTGTATTAAGGGATGTGTGTGAAACAAAACTGCTGGTCACCTTTCAGATGAGAGAGGGTGTGGTAAGCTATTTGTTGCTTACGTCCGGAAGCGAGTTTAGAATGCGCGATCAACTCGATATCTTTGCAAGTTTGCCTGGTAACACAGAAAATTTACATTTACATTATTTGCAAAAAAAGTCCCTAGAACATGCTTTTAAGTCATTGACTTCAAACAATAAACGATCATCGTCATACATTCTAACATTCTGACAATCTAAATAGACTGCACAGAAAAACATTTAGCCGCACTTAGTAACTATCTGTTCCATAAGTTTGTGCACCATTGTGTCATTTATACGTGTTATGTCATATTGATGTACACCAATATCCTTTTAACATTTCTCTTAAAGATTCTTCGAGGTCCCTTCGAATACCTGTTCATACAATGATCAATGTAGCGCTTCATAACGTGCTGATACGACATTCAGCATTCCGGTTCGAAAATCGCATTTCAACACAGTGCTGTATTATCAAGCTAACAGTACCAGTACTAGTAGCGATGAACAGTAGGTTCAATGGACTCCTTCAACATCACAGTCTTTTAAGTTCTGCAGACCATCGCCAGACATCAGCTACTCGAAATAGAAAAAAAGCTTCACTTGACACCAAATATGTATTTAGCTGTTGATACTGTTAGGAATACCCCAATGATATGTCGTTAGATGGTGACACCCGACGTACATTTTTAGATAACCGTAGATATGCTATAAAGTGACCTCAAAGATTGTAAAGCGAAAGCACACTTAAAAATGAACACGGTGTATATTATATCCATTCAGAGATAACCTTCGAAACTAAGACTTTCGATCCCAGCAACCGCAATTCAGAATGGATTATCAATTGACCCCGACAATTTTGTTCTTCCTTCCACTACATAGCTAATCGCTTGACGGATTACATTAGTAAGTGCACTGTTTGTGTCACCTCAGCTTATTTTATCTCTGCTTTTAGTTTCCCTGTTGCCATTGGAATGCTTACAATATGCATTTAGCTTTAGAGGATGATTAGCACATTTCAAGAACGATCGTTTGTTTTAAAAGTTTCTCTACTACTAAAGAGCTTCTTGTACCGATAACGTGAGCGGAAAAATCTTTCACACTAGCTATACAACTGCACAAGTACCTGTTATTCTGCTTCATGTGTGGCAATTCTCTGATAAACCACGTTAGAGAGCTGAAATGAATACTAGTGAAAGAAACAGAGGTTGTTCAATAACATTAGTGTGGGGGAAAACACTAAGAGCGTTGAGCTTCAGTAAAATGGAATGGTAAAAAGTGTAAACCCCGCACTTGGAATTCATAGCCAGATGGTACTTAGTTAAATGAATCGACGTCTAACCTTAGCCGTTTCTTAACATCCATTAAAATTACAGCTTAACATAATTTTAAATGTAGCGAGATGTACAGAAGGTGCTTACAGAAGAATTACCTTCTCTGTGTTTATTAGGGAAACACGTTATAGCTGAGGTAAAAAAGAAAGAAATAGGGAACTGTAAATTCCCAGTGAAATATCGATTCTAAATTTAATGGTAGGATGCAATACTTACTAAAGCTAAGTGGTAGAGAAAATGTCTTTTTTCATTCAAGTTTCACAAATACTTAAGTTTTCCTGTAATTAAGAGAGTGCTATTAGTCACTGCTACTCCGTATTTATACTATTCCACCACACAATTTTATATTTACACTATTCACAATTACTCCCTACACAGATGCCTCACCAGGAATTTCCAGTCTCTTCTTTCTCTTGCTACTATTGACAATTGCTGGTCTGCATGCTCCTTAAAGATGTCTGCCCATCTGGGTCTCGGTCTTCCTTGTAGTCGTTTTCCTATTGGAGGATCCCACACTGTGGCCTTGTACATCCACCTGTTGTCTTGTAGTCTCGCTAAGTGGCCTCCCCATTTCCACTTTAATCTTGTGGGTAATTGTATCGTGTGTCTGGTCTGTGATTGCTGGTTCAATGTTGCATTTGAGATTCTGTCTTTTTCAGATTACCCCCAGCCCCCGGACTTTGTGTTGCATCTTCTGTTGACATATTTGGATTTTGTTCTTCTGTTTTGCTGTTAGTGATCATGTCTAAGATCCATATAATTCCTGGTTGAGCCAAACGATATTAAATTTCCTTCCAAATAAAGGGAACTTTATAGG
>CM060950.1:314707650-314760150 GCA_030765055.1 Mantis religiosa
CAAAGGCACAATAATTTTCACAAAGATGACTTTCCGAAAAATACCCTTTAGATAGAAATACCCTTTAAAACTTGCAATTTTTTTTTCAAAAATTGGTCTGAGTATTACGATTAAAATATCGCTTGTATAAAATGACAAATGGCAATGTCTAAATATGAAATGGTTTGAAACGATTATTGTAAAGAAAATGAACAATTTGAACTTTTTGGGAGTCTCCTCAGAAGCGCTCTTCATCTTGGCTGCCTTTTGCATAAATGATGAACTATAAGAGATAGAGCAGATCTTACTACTCATAAATGTAGATCCCGTTAGTACCCACAATGTATACCAGATAGTGGATTATTTCAGAGTTATCCTTTTTTAAGTTTAAATGTTCTTGTTTTTCTCAAATATGAGTACAACAGTGGACTCAGAAGTAACCCCGACTTAACAAGATAGCATAAAATATTTGGCTTTTGCTTCCCTCAGTTCACTTTTTCCAGTGACGTCCAATGGGTTCGAAGCTCTGTAGTGAGAACCGTTGAGAACCTCGAAACAGCCATTAACCACAGACTTCATCTCTTCATTGTTGGTAAGTGTTTCAAATTTTGGAACCGAAAGCAATCTGGGGGACCTAAATTTGGTGAATATGGTACGTGAGGAAGTGATTCCGAAATAAACCTTTTGATTTGAGTCATCGCGATAAAGATATGCGAGGATAGCATTGGGATTTCATTACAGAGGGGATTCGGTACGTAGGCCACCATGCTGGGCCCATTGTGCCTAAGCCCCCAAGTGGGGGCATCCCCGGGAGGAGGGATAAGGTGAAGGAGACAGAGGGAGGCCAACCCAAGGAGCCACGACAGCACAGAGGGCAGGGTCCCTACAGTTTACTTGGATAGAGACTTCTCCCGACAGGCCAAGACGACGAACTCGCTCCCCTACAGCGGGAAGGCAACGAACCCAGCTGCTGAGCTCAATTGGTCCCAGCCAGGCGATCCGAGTCCCTGAGGTCTATGGCTGGCGGTCCCGAAATGGCCTCAGCAGAGGAGCGAAGAACGGCAACCGACCTACCGGAGGAGGAAGTAGTCTTCCTCTGAGCATGTCATCCCGCCATGCACCGCCGATACACCCGCCGACACTTCTACCCTGAAATAGACCACCAGATGAAAGATGATATGAAATGATAATTGAGATGAAATGGAAGGACAGGAAATTCGGGGGATGTAAGTAACCTACCGAGAATTCGCCTAGCTACACGGGAAAATCCCCGAAATGTCCAATCTGTCAGGTAGGTCGGCCACGGGAATCGAACACGGGCCTCCCAAATGCAGGCTACAGAAGAAGCCGCCTTAGCCATCCCGCTCGGTTAACGATATCTGAATTGGTACTTTACCTTAATGAAACAAAGAGCATTTTTCGCCAAATACAGCCTTTCCCCCTTTGACTTCATCACTCTAAAGCTGCAAAAATTTGCATAATACTTGCTGATTGTGTGTGTGCGTATGTCGTGCGTGGGTGTAGTGTACTATATGCGGCACCGCAGGCGGTGACACTGATGATACATGAAATGAAGATGGAGCACCGGTGGAATGAGATGGCAGGGGAAACCGGAGGTTCCGGGAAAACTCCACAATCTCACTTTGTGGTCGCCTGGGATCGAATCCGGGCCGCCTTGATGATGAATTATTATTTTATTCCAATAAAGTTGTTTTTACTGTATTCCCTTTACCTTTAATTTTTGTATTCCTTTATTACATAAATTATGATTATCCAATACATTGAAGATCGAGAGAAAAGATCACCATTTGAGTGTGGAATTGATCCTATTATATCTTCTCTTCGAGAGGCAAGCAGTCTACCACCGCTCAAACACGGTACGGCCTACTTGCTCACGACGCTGTTTTTTCCTTGTGAACAAACGCGGCGTACCAATAGTACTCGATCATGCAAAAGGTATGTTAATTAAATTGTTGCTTCCGAAGTATAAATGTGTGATACATTTTGCTTCCATTCTTTCTTATACATGTTATTCGAGTAAGCGAAATCAACACTTGTCGGATAAGACCACATCTTTGCTTTAGACCTTTATGCATTTCTTGGGCGCTTTTATATCTATAACGGTATAATCATTAATAGGTATTGCTATATTTTACACATTTTATGAAATAGGGTTCAGGGTTTTTATAATATCTATCTGTTTTCCCTGAAGTAGATAATATGATTTTATAATCCTGATATGATGTATAATGGTAAAATGAATTCTCTTCTTTTCTTCCTTACTGTTTAATAACAAATAAAATATCTATTCGTTATTCAATAAATATATAAAATTAAAAATACGAAGTTCTTTCAGTATCCCTTAAATATATGTTTATATTTTTCTGAAGTTGAAGTTTATTTTGAGGCAGCGCCGTGGCTGAGTGTTTAGACCGCTTGGCTCTCACCAAGGCGGCCTAGGTTCGATCCCAGGTGACCGCAAAGTGCGATTTGTGGTGGAAAACATGGCGCTGGGACGGGTTTTGTCTGGGTCCTCCCCGTCAGCATTCCACCAATTGCTCCATTATCTTTCCTATCATTTATCTCGCCTTCATATATCATCTACTTCCTTCACCTTCACACCAGGCATTGGGCTGATCATCTCTATAAGATCCCAAGCTTCGGTTCCTAAGGACCGTCCTTAAAAAATTGATAAAGGGACAAGAATCCGCTAATACTACGATAGTGGTACAACTAGGGAAGTTGAAGAAGAACAAGTTCATTTTGAAGCATTACTGGAAAACTTTAGTTCAATAAATGGATGAATATTTATTTATCATCTCTCACAATTGCATTATTGTATTACATACTATTTAATCTAGAATAACTTCTGACTAACAATCTAATTTTTTCTACAACACACTTTTCTCTTACTTACTTGCTTGCCAATATTATCTACAGTCCCAATAAAAATTAGTTCTTGTTTTCGTGTCTTGGTGATATTGTTTGCTACATTATTCTTTCGCTGTTATGTATGGCTATCCTATGCTCCTCTAAGTATTTCCTTAATTCATTTTATATTTAGTCATCCCTACCCATTTTTGTTTAACCTTGCTCAGATATTTACCCATATATTATATGTTTTTTCCTTTTACTGTCAGAATCCTTCTGATTACCATTTCCCAATCTATTCGTTTCCAATTTTTGCCATGTTTGTTCCCTCCGTTATTTTGTTTGACCACAGTATAGCAGACAGCAAAATACCGGATTCACTTCACCACATACTGGACATTTTCCTACATATTTATTATCGCTTGTGCCCTTCAACTTTCTAACTCCTGTCCTTGCGCATGCATATCCTGCTTGCCCTAATTCACACATAACACTATGTAGTTTTTCCTATATCAGAATGTATTTGTAAATACAGCTTCAAGAAACTCTTCTCTTGTACTCTCAAATATGTATTTTTCTTAAAAATAATTCAGCCTCAATTCCACTTCTTTCCAAAAGCCTCTTATGTGATACAGTGCACTTAACCATATATCTCCTGTAACTATCTCTTTTACAACATGCTACATTTTTGAAGTTACTGGTCCCATCCCTTACTTTTTATTCCTCACTTTTTACTCTTTTAATGTGGAAATATCCAAGCTTTTAAATTTTGAAAACTTCATATTCTCACCCAATTATCGGAAGGAATGACCAACAGACAGCTGTGTGGGGGACAGGAGCCATGCAGCCACGCCTGCCCGTTTATCTCGTGTAACTAATTGAAGGGATGGTTAGGAAGGTGTCACTGGCCGCTGGCCGCCTCTTTCCCCTCCTGAACGCTGTCACCCGGAAGGACTGTTTCCCCTTACCCCAGATTGACGACATCCTGGACAAGCTAGCTGGTGCACAGTGGTTCTCGACCCTGGACCTGAAGTCGGGCTACTGGCAGGTAGCTCTAGCCCCGAGAGACAAGGAGAAGACCGCATTCTCGAGAGGCCAAGGGCTCTGGCAGTTTACAGTTATGCTCTTTGGCTTTTGCAATGCACCAGCTACCTTCCAACGCCTCATGGAGTCAGCGATGAGAGGCCTGACTTACAACGCCTGCCTGACATACCTGGACGACATCATCTAGAGAATCTGAGTAAGTTGCTATAGCGACTTCAGGCGAGCAACTGAAGCTGAACGCGAAGAAGTGCCAGCTCTTCCGCAAGGAAGTGAACTATCTGGGCCACAATGTCTCAGCAACCGGGTTGGCCACAGACCCCGAGAAGACACAGGTTGTGAGAAATTGCCCTTGCCCAAGGGATAAGAAAGAGTTGCCCAGTTTCCTGGGGCTGTGCAGTTATTACCGACGCCTCATAAAGGGGTTCTCCAACTTCGCCAAGCCCCTCACCCGCCTGACAGAAGAACATCGACCTTATGTGTGGACGGAGGACGCCAAAGTCCCTTTCCAGCGCCCGAAGGAAACACTGTGCAGTGCTCCTCTTCTCGAATTTCCACTACCAGGTGGCACCTTAATTTTAGACACCGACGCCAGCGACCACCGTATTGGAGGCGTCCTATTCCAAGTCCAGGACGGCCACGAGCGAGTGATAGCCCACTACAGCAAGACGCTATCCAAGGCAGGGAAGAACTACTGCGTCATCCGGCGAGAATTATTGGCGGTTGTAAAGACCTTGGAACACTTCCACATATACCTGTATGGTCAGCCATTCCACCTGACGACTGACCATTCTGCCCTAACCTGGCTTTTGTGCTTTAAGAACCTGGAAGGCCAGACATCACGTTGTGTCTAGATGCTGCAGAAGTACGACTTCACCTCGGAGCATCGCAGAGGGAAGAGCCACGGTAACGCAGATGCTATGTCAGTAAGACCCTGTCCAGAAGAGTGCGGCCAGTACACAAGAGTGGAAGAGAAGTAGCGTGCCGCAGCAATCCGAGTAGTCATGGCAGTGCCTGCGGATGGCTGGAATAGTGCAGGACTGAGGAGGGAACAGCTGGCGGACGCAGACTTGGGGCCACTCTTGAAGGAAGAGGAGGCAGGAACAAGACCGACCTGGGAGGACATCGCACCGAGGAGCGCCACCTACTAGTAGAACTGGGCCCAATTGGACTCGTTGAAGACCAGAGAGGGTGTGCTGTTCCGGGTATGGGAATCACCCGATGGGAAGACGCAGAGAGAACAGTTGGTACTTCCCCGGAGTAAGGTCCCGGAAGTCTTGGAGGAAGTGCACTCTTGAACTTCAGGAGGACACCTGGGAGCGAACCAAACGATATACAAACTTCGGCAGCGCTACTACTGGCTGAGGCTCCGAGCAGACGCTGAGAGATGGTGCCATCAATGTCATGTGTGTGCGGCGGATCGCAGTCCCCACACTAGGAGCCTGGGTCGTATGCAGCAGTTCAACGTGCGACCGCCATTCGAACGGATATCTGTCGGCATACCTGGACCATTCCCAGTGTCCGACCGAGGCAACCAGTTCCTGATAGTGGTCGTGGACTACTTCACCAAGTGGCCGGAGGCAAAGGCAATCACAGACTGCCTCGTCGAGTAGTGGTCTGCCGATTTGGGTTGCCGTTGGAGGTCCACAGCGGTCAGGGCACAAATTTTGAGTCCAGCCTCATGAAGGAGGCACTAGAAAGACTTGGGGTTAACAAGACCCGCACAACACCTCTACATCCCCAGTCGGATGGCATGGTCGAAAGGTACATCAAGACCTTAGTAGAACACCTGAGGAAGGTCGTGGCCAGCCATCAGCGAGACTGGGACGTCAAGGTGCCACTGTTCTTGCTGGCGTACCGTTCGTCAATACACGACACCACGGGGATGACGCCAGCCAGCTTAATTTTCGGCCGAGGGTTACGCCTCCCTTGTGACCTGCCTTTTGGAAGTCCTCCGGAAGCGAAACAGCCAGCGTCTGAGTATCTTGAGGACCTGGTGGACCACCTCCACGACATGCATGAGATGGCTCACCAGAACATCCAGAAGGCGAGCGACCGCATGAAGACCCGATACGACAGGCAAGCCAACAGCCAAGGGTTCCAGCAAGGTGACCTGGTCTGGTTGTACCGCCCTACCTGGACCAAGGGACGCAGTCCGAAGTTACAGCAGCCATGGCATGGACCGTACAGGGTGGTGAAGAGGATTAACGATGTGGTCTACCGCATCCAGAAGGTGCCCCGAAGAAAGATGTTGGTGTTACACCTGGATTGCCTGTCCCGCTACGAAGGTGCTTTTCGGGACGACCAGCTATGAGGAGGGAGCACTGTCACCCAATTATTGGAAGGCACGACCAACTGACAGCTGAGTGGGGCACAGGAGACATTCAGACAACGCCTACTCGTTTATCTCGTGTCACTAACTGAGGGGATGATTAGGAAGGTGTCACTGGTCGCTGGCCGGCTCTTTCCCCTCTCCTGACGTCTGGAACAGTTGGGATATTTCATCTAACCTGGAAACTTCTAGACTGGTTAGTTGGATTTATAAAAGCGGCGCGTCAGGCTGGAGGAGGGTTCAATTTTTGGCGAGCAGCCGCGAAGAGCACCGTGCTAGCGAACGGACTGGAAGACTGCGTACGTGTATCAGAGGAGTTGTACGTAATTTTGAGTGCGGAGTGGACCTGTGGCAGACGAACTGATGGTTTGTAAATGTATGCGCTACGTAATTCTATGTAATCGGAAAGTGTTCCAACTGTAATTCCGTGGGAATAAAGAATATTTTGAGTTTGTGCAATTGGGCTTTTAATATCACGAACCCACAAAGTCACCATATAAATCATTCATAGCTCTTGTGATCATTTTGATCTTGGTGAAGTACCCATCAAGTTCTTACTCTATGGCTCACTCGATGACGCTATCCTAAAACCTGAAACACATCTGCAAAATTATCTGTTTATTTTATGTCTCTTTCAAGGCCTCATTTACTCCCCGCATCTAAGCCCCAGATAATATTTACTTTTTACTATTGCTGTGTAAATTATTTCAATTCATTTGGTATTTTGTCCTATAATTTTCTTAAACGTGATTTTATAACTCTCATGGATAGTTTTTCTATGGCTACCGTCTTTTCCTTTTTTGTTCACTTTGACTTCCATTAGTTCTTAATCTTGTCACTAAACAATTAAATTTCCTTATCAAGTGTATCTCTACTGCGTCATCCTTACGTCTGTGATTTCCCTTTTAAAAACAACAATCCTTTATTAATTCTCTTTTACTTTCAATCCATGTACTTTAGTCAGATGACTGCTAGTCTTTTCTAGCAATAACTGGTCAATAAAATTGGATACACGCAGTAGAATAGTTTTTATATGAATCTTGCAATATCTGCTGTGATAATAATGGATAGAGATAATTATGTGACACTATCCACTAGAAATTTAAAGTTATGTTACTGTTAATTACACTGTATTGGATATGTGTATTATTTAAATGCAAACGGTTGTTTGAACTCATGTGAATACGTTATTTTGTAAATACTTACCTTGATGTACACTCAATAGCAAACATGCCCTTGTAAAACACCCAGAGTTTGTAAACTACCATTCAGAATTACATGTGACAAGATCATGGCTGGTTTATCTCCCCCACCTCAACGACTGCATACGTTGAAATTAATGACACGGGGAACGTTGCAATGCTTTCCAGTAACAAGTGAAAATCACTGCCCTTTTTTTGTATTCCCATTTCTTGATGCACGAGGAGCGCGGCCGCCCCTCGCCCCGCCCTGTGGTTTTAGCCCACGACCTCATCGTGCGCGGAATCCTTAATGCAGCGACATTCGCCACCTCAGCTTTTATCTTGTCGGCAATGGCAAGGAAGATCGGCTCTCTGCACAAAATAATAAATGGTTAGGTTATGGTTATGACGCCTGCGTCTGTTCTCGGTGAACCCTAGGTGTGTTTTGAGGCATCTATTTTTCCTTTATGGAAACAACAGCAACATGACATCCCCAAACATTACTAATGAATGTGCGCATGATTTGGGATAAAAAAAATTGTGAATATAAAACAGTTTAATCATTAATATATTACAACTAGTATAACCGTCAACTCCGTTCATGTTATTGCGTTAAATGTCTAAGTTTTACTAAAACTCTTTCCCGCTTTCTCTCTATTTCTCTCTCATATCATCGCCATTGTTCTCGGCATATCTCCGTCAATATCCCTTTCTTTCCCTTTTTCCTTACTACATTTCATTCTCTCCACACTTTCCTCATCACCTTCACCACTGCCACTTATCTATGCAATGTAGATATCATGTGATGCTTTCAAAACCAACATAAACCCCATTTTTTGCTGCTTATAAAGGTTAAAGGATATCCACCGCACACCCTCCCTCCACATGGACACATACGGAAGGTCTGGTTGCAAGTGAAAGGCGGATAATATGCATAAGATTTCATAAAAGTATATCACTTTAGAAAAATGGAAGTTTCGTTTCTTGGGAACACGCCAATTTAAATAAGTGACAAAATTGAAAAGCACAGAGGAAAATAAATTCAAAGCTCTAGCATAAACACGAAATATTAGAAGTAAATTATCAATAGTTATGTGCTCGTGTAGAACAAAAATACTAAATCAGACTTAAAAAATGTTTTACTGGATGATCAACTAGGAAAACAAAATATAAAGAATTTTGATGAAAACATATTTATGCAATATTTGTATACTAATGAACGATGTAATTTTCTTTCTATTATGGCATGTAACTTGATTACACAAAATGCAGTTAGGAAACTTCATAGGTTACTTAACTTCCTAGATTACCTAACTTCATAGGCTACTTGTCATGCTTTCAAAACATATGTTTTAATCTATATCTTTAGAGTCATTTTTCATAAAATAAAAGACATTTTTTCCCCAAATGTGGGATTGAATGACCGGTTAGATTTCTAACTTTTCTTAAAAATACTGAAGATACTGTAGGAGGACTAAAGCTAGCTCAATATCAACTCGATATAACAATGTCAAAGTATAGCTTGTTTTATCGGTACAACAAAAGTGATGCTTTACTGCTAAATAACCAAATCTATCAAAAATACCCCACCCCGAAAAAGCAACGCTGTGGAAAAAATAAAACATTTTAACTTGTGTGGTTTTTATACCTATTTATATATGAAAGAGATTTGAGACAAAAATATACAAATTTCAATACACATGTGAAATTATAAAATAAGAACTGGAAAGCAAAATAAGAAGAAACAAGATTCATGTATAAAATTCTAGCGGTATCCATGACTTCTTACGGAGCCGAGATACGGAATATGAATGTAAATGAAACAAAAATATTGGAACTGCTGAAATGAAATATTTTAGCTATATAATTGACCTTAGTCTTAAAGATCCGATTCAAAGTGCATTAATAAGAGAACAACTAAACATTGTAATTTAAATAATAAAATCCGTGAATATAAAATGAAATGAAAAGATACTGATCTAAGATACTGTAGGAAAGACTGAGAAAACAGGTCTTGCAATGAGCGATTGGTACTGGAAATATTGGAAGACTTGAGAATACGTAGACGCTGGAAGATACCTTTCGAGCCGAAACAGGTCTATGGTGATGACAAAATTCTTCACAGAGAGGATCGGACTCAAACATGAAATTTTGCTTTTGAAGAAGCTTTCGCTATTACGTTTTGCTGTTCGCATAAGCACTAACCTTTTATCTCTAAAGCGTATTGGTATTTTAATTTATAAAACCTCATAAGTCATAACTTGCATTTAAGCATTTAGAAATTGCCACAAGTTATACTTAGGAAAAAAATTCAATTATAATTGCACAAAACAAACAAAGCAAAATAGTACCAGATTGCTGGGTTAGAAAATTTTGAAAAGCCTGCATTTCACACGAAGACCTGAAACTTAAAACAAATGCTCCCTTCCTCTTTGTGCTATGAAAAGTAGCAGATCTAATAGTAGTAGATACATAATTAGCTAGAGTGAACCCCAACCTGCTAGCGCTAGTTTATTTAAGCTAAGATTTTTCAGTGATAATTAAATTAGTCTTTCTCACAAGTCGTGTGTAGAGCAAGGTTGGAAAGGTACAATCAGTCTGAAAATGTGAAATTAATGTCGTTTGCCAATCAGTTTGGAAATATAATGCAGTGCATTAAATGTCATGGTAGCCAAGTTAAGACAATCTGACGGAGACAGGAAGATCCATGGCTCAAATTCAGACTAGGCATTGAGTTGTCTGATTCCTTCTTGAGAGATTTTCAGTTTTCGAGGTTCTGCTTCGTTTCTATTGTGTAAATGAAGATCTTGTCCCTTTACCGTTCCTGATAGCATCAAGTTTTGGGATCGAATGTAACGCGTTAGTTCCTTCCCTTAAACACCTAAACGGTAAAAGAAGGTAATTCTAATATTACGATTAATGGGGAAAACACAAGAATAAACAAAGCCATGTTACAGTTCTAAGGAACAAGTGCTCTCTTTGTTAACATTCTGATTATTACACTGGTTAAAACTCATACAGAAACTGTTCATGGTTAATTTCAGATTAAATCGAATCGCACGATAATAAATTTCAGTGTAAATGAAAACCTTAACTTTAAGTTTAACCTGATAATAACTTCCTAGGTACACCTTCCGATACACCTACTTAAAAATATTATAGATAATACAAATATTAATACCAAAAAAATAAAACGATTTAAAGTAATATCTCCTAATATACAATCTATCTCCAGCAAATAAACTGACTAATTATAAGCCTACAAAACTATTAAAATTGAGGTGCTAATACATTCTATTAATCATACTATATTCGGAATGTTCATGAAATTGCCAAAACATTCTTATTTTCATTTACTTTTTGTTTAGTGCTCGGGAGCTGTAAAAACTTTTCGTCGAGACAATGTTATCAACTACATCAGTTCAAATTCACGCTCTCCCCTTCCTTCACTCCTCGTTTTCTTCTCCCTAGAAAGAAAAACTGTTGCTTTTAAAGCTTTGTGTTGTTTCAACTGCCTAAATATACCATTTCCGTCACCGATGACGCACATTCAATAGGCAATGCTCTATGACAGAATAGTCGCAACCAACTGACAACTGGAATGATCTACACAATAGAAAGTACCTTAACCCAGAATCTAGAATATTGATTATAATTTGTATGCAGCTCCTTCATGTTTACAAGTGGATAAATTATATTCTTAGTGTAATTATGTGAAAATCCCTGTAAAATATGCAACTAGTTATTCAATGTTTGTATCATTTGAATACACAAAAGTATACAACTTATTACCCCACCAAGGTGAGTGCAGTCCTGCATACGTTCCACCACCTGCCCGTAGCCCGACTTGGTAGCGTGTCTGCGTCACGTTCAAGAGGTCCCAAGTTCGATTCTCGGTCAGGGTGTGACAACTGGGTAAGTTTCTTCCCGGGTGTTTCCTTATACTGAAAGACTAATGTTGGGTAACTCTAAGCTCTATGAGCTCTATAAGCTCTGATAACAGCAACGATAACACCAGTTGATATTTTCCATGAGTGTAATAATTAAATTGGGAAGTTCAGGTATTTATTTAATTATTTAAAATGGGCTTATAAAACGGCACTTAAAATATAAATAGTTAGTAATATGATTAAAATAAGCATTTATTTAAATTAGGAGATTTTTAAATACAGCATCCGCAAATAAACTGTCATTGGAGTATGTTTTCTTTGGTGTGCACTGTTTTGAAAATTAGAAGTTTTGTTTTTGTCATTTCCGGGTAAAATGGGATAATTTGTTCAGTAACCGTTCTTCAAGTTCTGACTTTAAATTGTTTATCGAGGAAATTTTGTTATATTTATTATGGAAACACTGTCCTTTTGCAGTAATCTAGGTATCGATTGGTTTTACACCGTTTGGAATAGTTATCGTAATTTATTTCGTTCTTGTAGTCAGATGTTTTGGATTTGGAATCGTAAATGTGACACGCATCTGGAATATATCCCATCTCCCAGCCATCATGCACAACAGTAAGAGTTGTTCACCACTGTCATTTGCATATACTCCTAGAACATCACTCTGCCAACACTTCGAAACAGGTATTGGGTGTGAATCTAGGCTTCATCCAAGTATATCCCAGGCTTATTTTACCCGCGTTCATTCTTTCTAAGTGTTTTAAGATATGCCCTCTGAGCCACTATATCTGTGACTTAGCTCAGTGCATTTTATTTTATGTTTCCACTTTTTTAATCGACATCTAATAGATTTCACTGTTTTTCTGGGCTTTTGCTTGCACCCATTGAAATTATCTCCTTCTTGCAAAATGTGAGGAATTGTATTTTTTTACCTCATAAGATTCCTGACATTTTCTTCTAATATTTTTTTTTAAATTCTAATTAACTTGTACATTTCATCCATGAGAATTTTATTTGCAGAATTTATTTCTCCTGTTGATTTAAGTTTGCTCGCCTCATCTTCAAGCATACACCCTTTTCTAATCTTACTTGTACACATAGTTACCTTGCTATAGCATATAGAAGCACAAATTGCTTGCGTGATTTATTCTTTGCAGATGATCAAGTTGTTATTACACAAGAAACACACAATGCTTCTTACATGTTAAAGAAACGAATTGAAGAATAAGATAAATAGGGCCTCATAATCGTGAATAAAACAGAATACTTAAAAGTATTAAGGTAAATTTACGAATACGATTGAATTCAACTATCTCGTATCAATACTAAACAGTGGTTGTACAAGTTCATCAGAAATAGAGAGCAGAATAACGATTGGAAGAAAAGTAATTGGAAAGTTTAGCTCTGTGTTATGGAGCATATATATTCGTCTATAAGCCAAAACACTGATATATGATATATTGATACAGAGTGTCACGTTGCATGATTGAGAGACTTGGACAATTGGTAGACAGCAAGTGAATAAATTATTATGAACCGAAATTGATAATTGGAGGCGAGCAACCAGAAAATCAAGAACTGAGAAAATTAGAAACACCACAATTATGAAAACGATGAAAGTCAAAAAGAATGTTTTGGAAATAATTGAAGTAGGAGGACTAAGATGGTATGAGCATGCCATAAGATTGCCAAATGAAAGAATACCAAAGAAGATATTGGAATCGGAAAAGGAAGCGTCAAGGTGGAAGGGGCGACCTAGAAATAAGTGGATGGATGGCGTTAAAAGGAGCATGGAACAAAGGGGACTGACAGACAGGGATACAGAGGACCGGGGAACTTAGAAACTAAAAATCTCTTGTGTGTGATCTAAAACCATTTTATTATGGATCAACTCCGAAATAAGATAAAAAAATCAACCAGCAGTGATTTAAGACTCTTGAAATTGTTTAGTCGATACTTGCTTATTTTATATGTAAGCCGCCTTTGACATATAAGCACGTATCGATGGCTCTCCCATTTGAACAGATACTCATCAGTAAGGGGCGGATACCTATGACGTGTAATTTATTGGGTCTTGAATGTGTTATAATTTCATCAGTCTTATTTATCCTTATTTTCATGATAAAGCCATATATTTGTCATATTTTGTTGATTATTATAGTGTAGTTAGCAGCCAATTAGAAATAAAACAATTATGACTGTTTAGAAAATGTATTTCAAGATTTTGATTCTTCTGATTCGTCATCCATTAAGATTGTGAAAGATGTATTTTCTTCGCCGATCTTGGCAGCAATTTTTCCATATATAAAATCCAAATTCGATCGAATATCAGGTTCGATTACCCTCCTAAAAGCTCTAGGACTTTCACTTTAGTGATGCATTAAAAATTTTGAAAGAAATTGAAAGTTAATTAAGGCGAACAAAATGTAAAACAGCTGAATAAATTACTGCAAAGGTTGCGGGTGTCTAATACAGATTACATTACCCTTTCCAAGATCAGTGACATTTTTTGTGGGCCTGAAGCAAAGTTAGAAGATTCTGAGTTGGCATTTTCCCCAAATGAATTAACTTACCTTAAATATGCTCCTGTGACCTCAGGTAATTTGGAACATAGTTTCTCCAGATATAAGAACAATCTGTCTGATAATAGAAGAGCCTTCCAGTTTGACAACCTAAAAATGCACATTGTCATTCAGTGTAACTTTGATGCTGATGAAACTAACTCCCAGGTATGAGTACTTGATTTCTCTTAGTAATTCCTTTTATAATTACTAAATTGTAAATAATGAATAAATTCATTCAGCTATAAGGGTCTTATTTTTGTCCATTTAGTTCATTTTTAAGCAATTTTATGTAAAATTATGGTCATATTATATAGGTCATATTTTCCATTTTTAGGCCATGAAATCTGTCCCTTATTCATCAGCAATGATGTTCCCTTGTAACCTGGCGGTCTTGGTGTTCCGCGTTTCTTGGAAGATTTTTTACTAGCGATTGGGCATTGGAATGAGCTCCTGAGAAGAATCTATTTATTGCTGGATTGCACCCAATTGTTACGTCATTCCAGCGCATTTCCACAAACTTCTCAACCCTTGCACATAATTCCACCTTACCAACCTTCAGAGTTCTAAGAAATTCATTAGAATAGGATTTTACTGATTAGCCCTGTGTTATTCTCCGTAAAAGTATAAAATTCTAGTCAAAGAACGTAGGCCTTCGCAACCAGAGTCAATAAAAGTGGACGATATTTCATGGCTGTTATGCCGTGATCTGCCGGAAACACATGTTCCAGACGTTTCGTCTGTGGTGGATATCCTTAGTGGCGAGGTCGAATTCATTTTGGAGAATGTTTCGCTGTCGTCTGAACGCAGCATCAGTGGAGGGAGCTCTCTGTGTAAATACGGCGGCATCAAAAGTCAAAGCTTCAGAGGCAGCCACACCTACCTTGTGCAAGGAGACATCTATCACAGTTGAAACATCTGAAACATACACCATGCATAAATATTCGAAAATAACATCAAAATGTATCAAACTATCTAAATGTATGATGATTAGCTATCTCATGAATATTTTGAGCTCCGTATAAATGTAAATAAATTCTGTACCCAAACTCAATAAAACTGACACAGATTCTTGAACAATAAGGCTGTAAATACCATCGTTTTCAGATATATTACTTTTTAATTTGTGTCTGAGGCTAATTTTCAAAGTCCAAATAAGAGGATTTCCCAAAGCATGTGCAAGTAGTTTAAATTTTGACTCATACCAGAGAATACATGTTCCGGAGTCCCAAAACCCTCAGAATTAATTTAAAATAAAGAATAAAAACAGCAAATTATGTATCTGTTGCTACTGTCAGTAAAGACTTTAGAAACACATCCTTAATAAACTCGTGACCACATCATCTTTCACGGAAGTTTACACATCATCGGGTTATTAACTTGCAGTGGAGAGTGTACGAAGGTGAGGCTTGGTGCCTGTTTTAATTAAAGCATTTTGTCATGCGGAATGAACGACTGTTCCGCCACATGGACTGGCTCTGAATGGCTATACAGCGATGATGAGTGGCATCATGGGGTGGGTGTTGATGATACAGCCATCGGATTAGTTGAAGAAGGCGCTCAGCCATACATTATACACTCCATAACACCAATTTTTTTTAATGCAGTAAATGGGAGGTCGTATATTCTTTTGAATGTAGAAGAGTTGGATTAAAATTTTTAACCCGTGCTTATAACGTACTCCAAAAAAAATATAATAGCACAATACCAGTTCCTTCACTTTATCCGTGGCTTAAAGAGAAAATGTTGCATTCTATTTAAAATTGGATTAGTGCATAATAGAATGTTTAAGAAATTTCGCTAACCCCGGACAACCACTATATCATCATCACCATCATCATCATCATCATCATCATCATCATCATCATCATCATCATCATCATCATCATCATCATCATCATCATCATCATCATCATCATCATCATCATCATCATCATCATCATCATCATCTTCATCATCATCATCATCATCATCATCATCATCATCATCATCATCATCATCATCATCATCATCATCATCATCATCATCATCATCATCATCATCATCATCATCATCATCATCATCATCATCATCATCATCATCATCATTATTATTATTATTATTATTATTATTATTATTATTATTATTATTATTATTATTATTATTATTATTATTATTATTATTATTATTATTATTATTATTATTATTATTATTCTCTCAATGATCAATGGGTCTAACAGATTTCAGTACTTAACAAGTTTTAAATTGCACCAATCCAATAAAATGTATAGCTTGAATTTACTATAAATAACCATCAAGTCTGTTTAATTCTCATATAATTTAAATGATTCAGAAACAAAATCTAACTGCAGAGAGATATAAATGTCAAAAACGCATGAAATTTTCTAAATATTTTACACAACAAACTTTTCTAAAATATACCTACCCTGGAGTTCGTATTCCTTCTAGGCTTTTAAGTAGTACAATTTGAAATCTCAACATATTCCTTTCCTTTGAGCTAATTATTCTGGTAGCAAAGTGAGTTCAATGAAACTTGTGTTGTCATTTACCGCAATATAAATGTGTATATACATACACCAGGCCTACCTTTTTCAAACAATGGACGCACGTCTCAATCTACGTCATCTATGATGTAGCATTCTCCATTTACCTTCACATATATGAATATTTAATAGAATGGACACAAAAATAAGTATTAATTTCGATATATTGCTAGATAGGTGAGCAGACAAAGTACTAGATTCCCTTCCACAAATTCGTTATCAGGATTTAACTCTTAATGTTTGCCTTGATGCCTACTGGTTGATAAAAAGGAAATTTTACAAAGAAACGAAAATCGGGTGGTGTGTGTAAGCTCTCGTAATGAGCTCTATAAACAGCATGACCTAAATAACAAATTAAGGTAGCTACAAAATAGGAATGGGCATAAGGAGGGGCTTCGCGTGGCTGTTCTATGGTTACTAGCCAATGCGGTGCGTGCAACGTTGTACAGTTAAGCACGCGTACTGTCTCGCTTTGCCGAAACATGCGGCTAATTTATTTGCGCCCTCTAAAGATACCAATTAAAGAATTATTTTGTTTTCCCCATGTTACAGAGTTATTTTTCTGAGGATTACTGTCCAAACCCCATGTTTGTAGCACATCTGGTTTCGGAAATATGGAAAGATAAGGCGCCTGACTGTAAAAGAGAAGAATTATTAACTGTCCGAGAAGAAAAGTACACACGTGCTATGATGCAGTTACATTTTGTACCCTGCATTCAGAAAGTGATGATCTTTTAACTGTGCACTCTAGAAGATTTACCATCTCAGCAATAGATATGAAAGATGAATTCCTAGTGATAATTCAGTACCGATTGGTGGCAATGATTAATTAAAATGAATGAATGTCTACCTTTGTTCACTGATTGAAGGTAGAGCAATGCAGTATGCGCGAAATAGTCACAGCTAAGCAAACAAGGTTTGTATCACTGTACATATCAGCATCTGTGTGATACTTGCTAGGTTGAGACAAAGACAGATATATTTTCCATTTCTGTCACCCACTAGCCGTGGAACTGGCAACACCAAGAGAGTAGGATAAGCGTGTTGGCTCAACCTATGTTCATTCTTATTTTGTAGCTTACTCTAGGACTTATTGCAATACCTTCCAAAGATGCGACTATATCATTTTCAACAAAATTCCCCAATCCTGAACCACCCATCTCATGGAAAGCCTTTGGTCACTTTTAGTGTGTCAAAATGGCTCTAGCGAGTTTGACATGATTAAGAAAAGTCTCTTGACTTTCTGGAACATTGTTTATATGAGCGTTAAACGCTAAGTGATAGACAAATACACCACAAAAATTTTAGATCTCTTTAAAAGATACTTTTTATTTCGTACTATTTTATGGCATAAGAAGCTTCCGCATATTCGTTGTTGGTGTTGTATTTGACAATAATCTGTCTCTGTTTTAGCCCTGACGGTATTTTTGTCAGGATTGCACGGAAAGAGAATGGGATTTCAATATTAGCATATCATGTTCAGTCCTTAATCATCAATCATGATTCCCTTTGTGGATATCTACAGCAAAATGTGCAATATTACTATTCCTGCACCATTTTTCTCATTTAAAATTATGTGAAAAATAAACTTCTTTAACAACTGTTTGTACACCCACAAATGTAAATGTAACACATTACATAGATATCTTCCTCGCCCCTATGAGAGGTTTGCAACACTAACTTGTAACACTAACTTGCTTTAAATAATACAATGTTCTCATCTCTACGTCAGTTCAGAATATATTGGTTCTTTTCCTAGTTAGACCCTAAGGCTTTATTAGTTGGTGTAACCCGCTAAGTTGCAGAAATTTCTTCACTACCTACCTTAGAGCTCCTTTGCGTTTTTCGGTAGCCTAAGGTCACGCATTCAGTGAAAAGCTGCTTTCAGAAGCACACGTAAGAATAAAGTTCATCTAGAGGGAGAAAAAAAAAAAGAAGAAGTTGGGAACATTCACCGAGCGTTCTCCGCGCAATAACATTAGTTCGACGTAACTTCAACAATATGTTCTAAGAAATGCATATTTTTCTACCTACTTCATGTTAGTCTATTAGAAGTATTCTCATTATACATTTCATTGTAGATACATGAGGGACACAAGAAACCAAAGCAATAACCAGATATCTAAAAGTGCAACGGAATATGCTGGCCTTGAAATTCTAATGTATGTTCATTGTATTAAAGAACAAAAAATAGCGGCTGGTCCCATAGCACCTGCCTGCCATGCTAGGGGTCTCTGGTTCGATCCCCGGCGGTGGCGGTGAGGATTTTTCTCCCACCAAGATAGTTCCCCGTCTCCCCAGAGTCTGGAGGTATGAATGAGGGTGTGAATGTGTGCGTTATCTAATGATTAATACCCAAAGAATACGAGGTAACACCTTCGGTACGTTCCAGAGGAGAGCGGCCGCCGATATGACCGTTGGAGTTAAAGGCAGGGTATAAACGGAGCAAATAAAAAAATAGCGATAGTAGATTAATAAAATGGCAAAACATTAGCAAAATCACAGCAGTTAAAACGGATACTTATAAAGTGGTTTAAGGCTCACACAAAGGGGCGGCTCAAATGGTAGTGTCTGTGACTCGATTTCGGGGATCCTGGGTTCGGTTCCCGGTCTATTCCGGGCTTCCCCCAGAGTTCTCCGGGACTCTCTCTGGTTTGCTAGAAGAATGCTGAGGAAGTTAATTGATAGGCTACTCCAATTCCCTCACTTTTCATTTCATTCTAGTACACCGTGGAATCCGCATAGGCGGACATTTCAGCGTGATGGTAGAGAATTTTCTCACTGAATATTCTCGTCCTTATATCGGGAATGGTCTCCAGGTCCCGGAAGCTCTAAGGAATGTTTAAGTCGGCAGAGGGGAGTGGAGCTGTTTGCATGAGAGGCGACCTGGCAGCTTCAATCTCCAGTTGTTAGAGTACCTGCCCTCTATTCTCGTCTCTCCTCAGGTCAGACTAAACTTAACATCCTCTCACCTTATTCGCCCTCCCGGGGAGCTTTCTTTCAAGGATGTACCTTCCGAAACCTGTCAAAAAGTCATTGGTTCACTGCCAAAATATAATTTGAAATAAACTACATATGTTAAGCCCACCTACTTTGATTTTTCATTACATTTTGTTATGTTCAATTTTTAAGACATAATAGTTCTTACATATGAAATGAGAACTCCCATAAAATTCAAAATATACCTATTGCTTACTTTTCCTGTAGGTAATCACTGTAAGTGTGTGATATTTTAATCACATTCATTACAAACATTTTTTTAGAAAATCTAACAATTTGGAAAGTACTCCAAATAAATGACGGTTTTGGAAGGTGGGATTTTCTTGATAATCTTCCTGTCTCATTAAATGCTATACTCTTTTTATTCATTTGTACCCCCCCCCCCTTTAACTGCAATGGACATATTGGCGGCCGCTCTCCTTTGGAACATATCGATGGTGTTAACTCGTATACGTTGGGTTGCCTATACTTCATATTATTTTTTTAATCATTAGATCATGCACAAATTCACACTCTCATTCATACTTCCAGACTCTGGGGAAGATGGGGAATCATCTTGTTTGGAGAAAAATCCCCACTCCAGCCGGGAATCGAACTCGGGAAACCTGCACAGTACGCAGGTGCTCTACCCACTGAGCTATAGAGTGCAACAAAAGCTATACTAATTTGGTCATTTTTCCGACATTTAAATGATGAATTATATTCTCCACAGATACAGGCGTGCGCATATTCACATACACACACAAAAGAATTCCTTAAAAGTATTTTTGAATTCGGGTGTCTCAAAACATGTATTTCCGTGAACTTTGAGTATTGAATTTTGAGAGAAACGAATAGTTCCTCTACCTTCTGTAGGTACTTAGTAAAGAATAAAGACTTATGAGGGAAAAGTGTAAGTATTTGAAAATTCAACATAGAAATGCATATCTCAGAAATATTTAAATTCAGAAAGTAATTATTTAAATACAAATTGTGTGCTGTAACTAGTTCTACATTTTTCTGTAGCACAGTATTTTCTCTCTCTAGCGGTTTTCCAGCTACACAATAGTCATTCTGAATGAAGAGCCATTTTCACAAAATTCAGTACATATATTTCATTTGCAGTTAAACTATGTTGAACATACAGTATTTTAATCAAAATCTTTATAGCCGTTTGGAGAATGTCGAAAATGAAAATATTTCCATGTAAAGATTATTTTTCTCTTGCACACCGCGTCACGCTTTAAGAAGACATAAGACTGCAATACCAGGTCTGGTATTTAATCAACTTTTGCTTTTGAGTTATGTTGTTCACACACACCACGAGTGTGCGCACTTGCCCACTCCAACCAATACGAACGCGCACACACATACAGACAAACGGAGTATACAAATGGCTCGTTTCCTAAAACTAACTTTTGGGATTCAGGGCACCCTGAAAGGTAACTTCAGTAACATCTCGGGATCCAGATTTTGTGTATTTTCTACCCAATATGCATACCATCCAGAAAGTTAAAAAGGAAGGGTTACGTTAAGAAATCAGACAAAAACGGAAGTCATGGTCGCTACATGGGTTAGTGCCACCTTTTACACCGTGGAAGGCGTATTCTGTTTCGAATGAACACCCACAATTTAGACATCATATATCCGCCATTTGAACGCCAGTGAGGTTGGTGTGACTCTGTAGCATCGGACCTCCCCATCAACGTGCCGTGTCGAGAGTTGGCGGCTGACTGAGGGTCAGCACGTCGTGTGTCATTCGTGTACCTTTCCTAGACGGACTTAACCACTTATGACGGGATATGTGGGGGTTCTCTAGGATGGCGGGTTTATTTTAGGTGGATGAAAGAAGGGAGGTAGCCGTAGTTCCTCAATGGTTGCCGTTTCGGGTGCAACGCCCGTATGCCGCCGATGTGAGAAAATTAAGGAAGAGTTCAATTTAGCATAATTACCAGTCTAATTTTCGAGTAGGTATAATTTTGAAGTTGTAATATCAACTTTACTGCTACCGGTTATGCCCGCATGCCATGAGGGGAAGCCGGTAGAGCTTGAAGCGTCGTTCTGATGTTCGGTAGTTTCCTACCCATCAACGTCGTCGTGCTGGTTGGCTGTAGTCAGGCAGAAGGTTTTTTGCTGCGTGTTCACCCGTTAAGGGTTTTACCGCAGGTAAGGTATATTTGGGATGTTGTAGGGTGAGATGTAGGTGTTTAGGTTGGTGATATTGTGTAAGGTTGCAGTGATTGCACCTTGGGATTGAAAGGACAGGATGCAATACCTAGCATCCTCGTGTTTTGTTTCTGATTTAAGATTGGTAAAATTTTGATGCCAAACAGCTTAGGAGAGTTATGGGGAACTCAGCTTTAGCTGCTGTTAGGATTAGCTCCTGGGTTATCTTGGGTGACCGCAAGCCATGCGGGGTACCCGATGTAAACTAGAGCGGCGTCTAGTAGGGTCATAATCTCCCAATGATCTGACAAGTTCGCTTCTATGGTTTGGTAAAGTGGCGTATAATTTTGATGCCCGGCACCTAATTTCATCCTCCACGCATGGAAGACCCGAGGCTTCATGTAGCAACTGGTGGGAAAGTAGCGGCCTACAGAATAGATAGACCGTAGTCCTTTATTCTGTGCACGTTGAAGCCATGCCAACCAGCTATCTGCGGCCATGCCCCAGATTTTCCAGGCATAAAGCATGACAGGAATTACCAGCGCTCGGAAAAGGTATAACCTCAGGCCAAACGGCATCGAGCTCGACCCCAGCATTGGATACAGGGAAGCAATTGCTCCCTGTACCCTTGCCGCTAGGTCCCTGATGTGCTGCCGAAAGGTTAGGCCCTTATCCAAAGTAACTCCTAGGTACCGGACAGAGTTAGTCCACTCTATCCTTTGGCCTCGGAGGCTGAAGTTGGGGTAGTTTGCTGGGGTGTGGCGCTTTGTAAAATGTATGGCGTGGCTTTTGTCCGGATTTACGGACATCCGCCAACACCTACACCACTGTTGTGTGAGACGGAGGTGTATCTGTATAGAGTTGAAGGCTCTGATGATGTGTATGTCTTTGCACCCATCAACGTTCGCTCGCTCGCTCGTGCTGGCTGGCTGTATACAGCCAGAAGGTTTTTGCTGCGTGCCCACCCATTAAGGGTTTTACCGCAGGTAGGATTTTTATTGAATGATGTAGGATGAAGGTGATGTAGGTTTTTTGATTGGGACTTAATTTTGAGGTTACCAAAGTACCTTCGGGTTGAAGGGGAGGATGCAGTTCTTAGCGCCCAATTTTTGTTTTTTGTTTTAAATTTTCAGATTTTAGTTGGGGAGAAATTTAGATGCCAAACAGCTTGGAAGAATTATGAGGATCTCAGCTTTAGCTGCTGATTGGGTTAGCTCCTGGGTTATCTAGGGTGCCCGCATGCCATACGGGGACCCGATGCAGTCTAGATTGGCGTCTAGTGGGGTCATAATTTCCCAATGATCTGACAAGGGCGCTTCTATGTGATGGTAAACGTGCGTATAATTTTGAAGCCCGGCGACTAATTTCATCCTCCACGTATGGAAGACCCGATGCTTCGTGGAGCAACCTGGTAGGGAAATAACGTCTCACAGAATAGATAGACCGCAGTCCTCTATTCTGTGCACGTTGAAGCCATGCGATCCAGCTGTCTGCTGCCATGCTCCAGATCTCGCAGGCATATAACATCACCGGGATTACCAGCGCTCGGAAGAGGTACAACTACATGCGGACTGGCATCGAGGTCGACCCCAGCATTGGGTACAGGGAAGCAATTGCTCCCTGTACCTTCGCCGAAAGGTACCTGATGTTTCGGCGAAAAGTTAGACCTTTGTTCAAGTTTACTCCTTGGTACTGGACAGAGTTAGACCACTCTATCCTTCGACCTCGGTAGCTAAAGTTGGGGCAGTCTGCGGAGGTGTGGCGCTTTGTAAACAGTATGGCGTGGCTTTTGTCCGGATTTACGGACATCGACCAACGCCGGCACCACTGTTGTGTTAGGCGGAGATGTCTTTGAATGGGGTTGAAGGCTCTGAGGATGTGTTTGTCCTTGCAGAACAGAAACACGTCGTCAGCGTATTGTGCCATTTCGACTCGTGGTTCTGTGGGGAAATCTGCCATAAAGACGTTGAAGAGGGTGGGGGATAGCACAGAGCCTTCGGGGACTCCGCCTCTCACTGGCCTTAGTGTTGATGTTTTCCCCGCAACTGAGACTTTAAATGTGCGATGTCGCAAGAAGCTGTGTAGGATGTTGATCATTTTTGTTGGGAGCCCCAGATGGATCATTTTGTATAGGAGTCTGGCATGCCATGTCGTAGAGAAGGCCTTCTCGACATCCAGCGAAACTGCGGCCATGAATGCGCCTTCCTGGAAACCCAGGGCGGCGGTCTCCACCACACGCAGCAACTGCTGAACTGTCGAGTTCCCAGGACGAAAACCAAACTGGTGGCCAGGAATGGCTTGAATGTCTACCAATATAGGGGACAAGCGAGCAAGAATTAGCCTCTCGAGAACTTTCGAAAGGGTGGAAAGGAGACTAATGGATCGGTAGCTGGAAGGGTGTACCGGATTCTTCCCAGGTTTCAATATGCAAATCACCCGGGCCTCTCTCCACTCTCGTGGAAAGTACCCAAGGGCGAGGCACATATTGAAAATCCTAGTCAGGAAGAGAACCGCATTGAAGGTAAGATGGCAGAGCATTAGGGGAGTCAGTCCGTCCGGCCCCGCCACCTTCTTTGGTTTCAGACGTTGGAGTGCGCCTTGGACTTCGCTAGTTTTGATGGTAGGCAGTCTCTCCGCATCCTCAGAAGGGTGACGTAAGAAACGACGCACCTCCCGACGGACGCGTTCAGAAAAGTTGTCGTCCTGGGGGTCATCTCTCGGACACATAGTGCGCTCAAGATAGTCAGCGAAAGCGTTGGCTTTGGCTTGGGGTTCATAGGCCAGGCCCTGGGTGCCGTGAATGGGAGAGATCTACTGACCTCTGTGTTCTCTGAGGGCTTTGGCTATCCTCCACACGTCGCCATCCTCGACGCGCAACCTGGCCATTTTGTCCTCCCACGCTTGCACCTTGTGCTCGCGCAGACGGACACTGACCTCTCGACGTAAACGTCTTGGGAGCCCACGATTATGTGGCGTGGTGTGACGTTGGTATAATCTCCGTGCTGCCCAGGATCGCCGGATTAGAAGGAGGATGTCCAAAGGGAGGACATCAGGATGAAGAGGAGCCGGAGCATGGACTGTCAGATTATAGGCGGTCCGCTTCACGATGGAAGTGAAGGATGTGACGGCGTTCTACAGGGTAGAGATATTTGTGATTCTGGGATTTGGCGGGATGGAAGTGCGGAGGCAGTTCTTGACGCCTTCCCAGTCAACCTCTTGCGTTTGAAGCGAGATGTCGTGACTGGCAACCCTTGTGTTGATCTCTGTCAAAACTGGATTGTGATCTGAATGTAAGGCATTTAATGATGTGAGTGTGAGATGGTATGGTAGATGTTTTGTGATTGCGAAGTATATGACTGAGGGCAGTCCTCATCCTCGCGGGTAATGAGAGGGTTGCCAGGGACCCTGTACTTGAAGTTGAGGGTCCGCATCTATAAGGCGAATGATTTCATTGCCTCTTGAATCCGCCCGACGACCGCAATGCCAACGTTGATGTTTAGCATTAAAATCGCCGGCCATGATAGCACAGGGATATAGGGCTAGGATGGATAGATAGTCATTGGGTACAAACTGTCGGTTTGGTGGATGGTACACAGAGACTACCAAGACCTCTAATCCACCAAGGTTCATATTAATGGCCGTGGCCTCTAGGGTTTGTAGAGGTGGGAGCTGGATGGGCTGATGGACCACACTTTGCCTCATCATTTTGCCTGGGCGAACTGACGATCCGTGCGATGGCAGATGTAGCCCGGAAGACGGAATCGGGAGCCTGGTCGGAGATGCGTTTCGCTGACTAGGATGACGTCTAGAGCATTGTCTCGGGCAAAGTGAAGCAGCTCGCTCCCCTGACCTGCTAAGCCGCACGCATTCCAAAATGCAAATGGAAACGAGGTACGTGACCTAGTTCGATGCGCCATCTCGGAGCTGTTGCGTGCCTGCGGTCAGGAGGGCCATCGCCTCCATTGCCACCAGCACCTTGCTGGGCGGATCTGTAGCTGTGAAGAACTTCGCAACGAGCTTACAGATCTTCTGTCCATGTGTCTGCAACAACTGCTGCAGCCACTCGAACACATCCGTGAGATCGAGTGTAGCTGTCATGGGAGCGGTGTTTGTGTGGGCAACTTGGTTGTGAGGAGAGGGTGATCTGGAACGAATGGGTGTAGGTCTTCCTCCCGCCCTTTCATCCCTAAGCTGTCTAGGAGGCATGGGTTCGCCATGGTTCTCCTGTTCAGCAGGATTCTGGGGCTCCCAAGGAAGCCTCCCTCCATTCCTACCGTTGTTGGTGTCGGTGCGTTTTTGGGCTGGGGCCCGCTTTTCCCATCAACGTTTGGGATCTGCTGTGTATATATAGGAAGTTAAATGCCCGAAATGTTTCCGTGAGAGTCTGGACTAGATTCCATCAGTCATTGAGAACTTGTTATGCGCTTTCTCTACGCCCAATCTGGTTTATATAAATGTCTTTGCATTTATACACAAAATGATAGTGTTTTTTTTTGCAAAATAGTTCTTCTTCTACTAGCCTACAGATTTAGACCTTTGAAATGTTCACACATAAAGTATATCGTCTTCTTCTAGCTGGTGCATGGACGTCCAACTGTTCTATTACCTTCAGATTGGTATTAAATTCATGTGTGGCATCCTTTCTATGTGTTCTAACTAGTCATTTTATTTGATTTATTCTGAAGCTTAATTCACATACGTTTAATTTTGTGCTAATGTCCTGATTATGTTTTTATCTAAAAGTGTATGTCCTGCTACAGAACGTAAGAATACATTTCAACTGATTCTTTCTTCTATCTGATCTTATACGTGTCCAATTCTCTTGGGCGTAAGTTAACATGGGAACTGCCTAAGGTTTAGAGACATTTGAGTTGCTATAAATGTATTATTTCTCAGTGTTCTTATTGTTCAACGCACACTATAGAATATGCTATTTTATATTAATCTCATTCTTTTGGCAGGAGGATACAATAAATCGTAAATAGTTAAAATTATTTACCTGTTACATTGTTTTATTATTTTTTAGTATTTTACATCTTAAATGGCTTGTCTCTTGGAACGCCAATACAAACCGGTTTACTTATCAAATTATTTTCCTTGTGTAAGTTTTATTAAAATATGAGTTCACCAGTTAGTTGATGAAAACTGCAATATAAGATGTATAAGTCTGTAAGATTTAAAATAACATGCTTGATAATTAAGTGGTAAATTGAAAGGGAACCTGGCAAAAAGAAAAGCTCGTTGCAGCGTGCCGCCTATATAAAGTATTAATCGGTGTTTTTTCTGTGAAATTGGAGTACAAATGCAAACAAACTGATCTGCCAGGAAATTCATGACCTTCGATGTGCGGGTTTTGAATGAAAGTGAAACAAGGAGATAAAATAGAACTTAGATTGACAACATCTGCGTCGTCATTATCACCAGTTACTGTCAACTCGACCTGAGATTTCCCTTACCGCTTACCCACAAAAAGCAAAGGACCTTGTCTCTCCACTGGCATAGTCCTAGCCTTGATAAGTAATGGTATAGAACGAGACTAATGAGACCAGCCATCCGGACCTGAAGAGACACAGAGAATGGGCTTCGAACCAGAAACTCCAACGTGCCAAGCCATTTTGCAGGTACGATCGTCTGCTGGCACAGGTAATCACAGACGCATCCCATCTGAAAAGTATGTATACCGGGGCCGTCCTTAGTTTATGAATCGATATAAACAAAAGCACGTGTACGTGTGCGATAGCTTTTGCTGTTTAGCCTTGTAGCTCTCTGCGGATGAAAAATATAGCTCGGATATTATTGTTAAAGACTTTACATCTAATACAAAATATATAAACCACTTCAAATTATTACAAATGCAACAGTCAAATCGTAATTAATTATTACTTTAATTGGTGAATGTAAGTATAGTTTGTATCCTGCGCAGTTGAAAAGAGAAGGAAGTGAGACGATCAGTTGTACAACATAGCTGCTTCCGTGTAATGTGTAAACATCTCAAAGGGAAATCTTTAAAAGGTAGTGAAAAACGAATTATTTGAATGTGTTTATCAAGTTGTGTGAAAAATACCCAACCTTAGCAATTGGTTGGACGTTATTAATTTGTCAGCATAATTAATCGGTGCTTCAGCGCCAAGTATTGTGAAAACTGGCCTTCTACTCCAGGGAAACATCGAAAAAACGAAGCCAGTTGTGGAAGGTTAATATGATAAATTTGTTAAAAGTGTTATTCGTCGCAAGGTTCAATAGCCTGTATACGCACTTACCGTATTTAGCACTGTTGTTCTGTAGAAAGACCCGTACATTAATTTTTAATTTATGCATGAGTTGAGGTTAAGTGAAAAAATAAAATATTTGAGTAATTGTAAACATTCAATCACTTTTTACCGTGCAAAAAGAAAAATATATTACACAGTAGACACACCTTTGCATTTAATCTTAAAGTAAAAGTGCTACGGCATAAGCCACTCAAAATATCGAAAACGGCAAAGCAAACCTTTGAACAGAAATTCGTTGACAGCTCAAATGTTTGCCATGTGGAAATAAAATGGCACGAATATCCCCTCCAATCATAGAAATATATTTTACAGCTTTGTTTACATTTCCCCATAAAGTAAGAACGGCCCAGTTATAGGTACAGAATCTACTGCATTCCATTCAAAAGTTTCATAGCGATATCACACTGCAAAGTTTCGATCACATTTAGGAAGTGTGTGTGTGTGTGTGTGTGTGTGTGTGTGTGTGTGTGTGTGTGTGTGTGTGTGTGTGTGTGTGTGTGTGTGTGTGTGTAAGAGAGAGATGTGATACTTGGTGTTTATGATCTCCATTGTTTTAGGGTACCTCAGATTTTTTTCAAGTGACTTTCATACACTTAACTACATTTTAGATAAATCTTTTTTAGCGTTAGTTTTCTCATATATAGCAATGTTTATTAATATTCTATAGTTACTTTTAAATGTTTAAGACATTTACATGATAAATGGAGCACACATTTGTAGAAGTATTATCTGAAATCCTCTTCACTCTGAGTTACACTTGTTTAACTGGTGAACCTTAAGGTAAACTGGGAGGTCAAATTGCGTTACATACATGGAACAGTTTATTTCCTCAAAGCTGAGAATTTATGACGAGTGCATGTTTCATAGAGCTTAACATTTCCAAATTTGTTATTTTTTATATTTTCAAATGTGAAATCCATATTAAGGTTTATTTTGTTTGCTGTGTACGTACAGGTAGGAGAACTACTGCTTTCGGTTCTAAAATTCGATGTCAACATTTCACCAAAAATATATGTTTTGGAATCCCAGGAATCTAGAAAAAAAAAATTTGTAAAATGATTCTTCCCTCTCTATTGTTTGTGAGCAAACAGTATAACTAAAACGAGAAGTGGTTTACATTCCGAAATTGTTATATATTCCTAATTTCTTGAAATGAAGCTGTGTGATGATGATGCTGAGAATCTGAAATGACTTTCTTCAGCAACTGTTGCTTTCTGTTGTTTGGCAAAACATTTCAATAATAGCAAGAACGCATTAGGAATAGAGAAATATGTAATTTAAAATCGTATTTCCTCCCCATTGCAGTGCCATGACATGATTTAAAGCCTTTTACGAGAGTACGGAAAAACTGACATAGAATGATGGTGAAAAATATTTATAAAATTGGCAGAAAGAACCGGAGACAACCCGCTCAGACTCCGTTTTGTTCACCACAAGGTTGCCTGGAATCGAATCCGTGGCGTCTTACTGAGATCTGGGTGATCTAGGAAAGGTGTGGCCTACTTCAATACATACTGACCTTGATATTTGTTTCGCTTTGCATTATCCCGCTTAAAACAAAGGAATTGGGCCTAAGCGCACCAAAATATGTGCGTATTAATTAAAACTGGGTTAAGTTCAGACTATCGTAGAATATCTCGGCAATTTTCAATGTCACAATCTATTTTTGTATTTTATTTTAAAATCTGCCTATTCTCATGTCCTACCCTTTTCCTAGTATGCTTTCCCATGAGCTCGTAATGAGTTCCATGCGAACTACCTGAATGACCGTTTCATCGTTCTGACTTCAATGTCACTGATACCAGTGGAAGTCTGGTTCTCTGCAATTAGCTCGGCTGGTTAACAGATTCTGTGCAGTGCCTATTATTCTTGTCTTGCGTATCAAGCAGCATCAGCTACGTCGTTGAGAAAAGAATCACCTAGCGACTGCTATGTGTGATAGACGAACATAAATTTTATTTTCCAAAAGAAGGTTAAAGATAAAATGCAACGGTGGTCTTACGTTAATAAGACGTGTATGTAAATACTAAATTGAAGTATCTTCTACGGTGGACATAATTAAATGACTAATCCTGCTCAAGTACGGAAAATACTCAAGAATCTTTTGAACTGGCAGAATATTTCAGTCTTTTAACAGCCAGCAGCTGAGGTTTCATCCCTTAAACCAACCAAAACTATACATAAGGACTGAGTACTGAACGTGTTGCTATACCGACATCTTTGGATATAAAATTAATTAGAAATAATATCTCTGCGGAGATTTCCACAATACCCTAATCAACACAAGATATCGATGAAACACAAACAGCAGTCGATTGGATGCAAATACCAACAAACCCAGCTGAGGCATTCTTGTTATCTAATGATACTGAGGTCGAAACTGATGGAGTTTCAACTTCTATATATATTTTAAATCTTTGTGCTGCCTCGAAAGTTTTTGGATATGTAACATGTACAGAATGACCCACAAAAAAGCAGGAAATTATTTACATTCTATACTATGACTTGGACACACATATTTTTATTTACATTTTACTGACACTGTTACTTGAAAATTCGTAATCAATGCAAGTGCTTAGAATGACTCCATTTGGCTTCCACACAACCACGTAGACGTTGTAACCAATTTCACACACTTTATTGCACATACAATCGCTCTTATTGTAGAAAATCCAAATTTCCTGTTTTTTTTTTTTTTTTTTTTTTTTTGTGGGGCATCCTGTAAATGCTGTCCGCCCGCCTCTGTAGTGTAGGTCGTAGCTTGTCTGCCTCAGTTCAAGAGGTCCCGAGTTCTAATCTCGGTCCGGGTGAGTCATCAGGATAAGACTTTTTCCGGGTTTTTCCCTTATCCTACATGATGAATGTCGAATAACTTTAAGCTCTATGGACTCTGGGCTCATTTGAGCATCATTTCAGCCAATTCATTCATAGTCCTATACAACTTAACGTTGAAGGACGTAAATTTAAAATAAACACACGAGGTGTAAGCCTTTGTAACAATTGTTTGTACAGTGGTAGAGAAAATTATTTAAGTACGACACATCTGATTTATACATAAACGTCCGTGGGTGTTTGTGTATATGCCAGAACAGCATAACGCACAAACTGTTCACCATTTTTAGAGGATACGACACGAAAACTATCAAGAAAAGTCTTCAAACTACCATTTGCACGGAAGAGTTTTCGAAATATTTTATTTTTTGAAAACGACTCAAAAGATTCTGTTAACTATGGCAAATGCTTATAATATTTTCAGGACTTATAAAATGCATATCTAGAATTATCTGAGAATATTCTGAGAAGTCCTCTTCAATTTGAATGACTTTAGCATAGCTGGTAATTCGTAAAAGACACGCGAAGTATCATTGCACGGGAAAATTATGTGCTAAACCACAAAATGTATTTGTAAAGAGCATATGTTTAAGTAGCATATTTCGAAAACGAAATGTCGATTAAATACTATACTTGATATTAGGTAAGTTCATTATCTTCCGGATATGCTTCACCAAGATTTTAATGAAAATGTATATTTATATTGTTGAGGTTGTATTAGTATATAATTTATAGTTATATTTATGAATTACATATATCCTTAAATTATAGCAATTTTAATTTATATTTTAGTATATATTTTATATATAGTATATATTATATTTTCCACAAATGTATTAACGAATACCAATTGCGCTTCAATATATATATATATATATATATATATATATATATATATATATAACCAAGGCAACATTTGGCACTTTATTACAAATATGGCAAATTTTTCATGAACTTGGAGCACGAAGATTAGATGAGGAGGTCTGAAATATTTTAACATTGAGTTATCTCAGACGGGGAGGGGGGTGCCGATCGTGCCATTTCCCTTCTATTCCACTTTTGATATAACTGTGACAAAACTTTGAATATTTGGATCGTATAAACTGACAAAAATGAAATGTTACACTTATATTTAATCGTTATTTTCAGCCCCTAAAATATAAATCAACCTCCTTTTGGAGCAGTAAATTTGTGCAAAAGGCGCGAGGAATGGATGATTAATTACTCTCACCTGTTGGTGACGATCTGGAGAAATTCTTGTAGCTGTATGCCTCGGCGCTCTGGAGCAATGAGTCTGATCTCTGGCCGTGGTATCGAAGTGAGAATTATTTTATGCTGTTATGGTTGAAAATAACGATACATCTCCTTTAAAAATCTTGTAATTTATTCCGCAAAACCATTAACATATTCTATTACAATTTTCAGTTTCGTAGATTCTGTCCTTTCGTAAAATACGTACTGTTGCATCTTTGGGCTTGAAGTTTCTGCAGACTTGCAGAACGACACCAAAAAAGAGTGCGTCTTACTCCGACGGTTATCTTGTTCAGAATGATGCCAAATTATTTGTATATTCTGGATTTTCTACGCACGATATTTCTAGAACATCTAAATTACCTACTTTTATCCTATTGGTCCACATCACAACATTAAGTAATTACATTATTGTAATAACCAATAGGAACACTGTTACGTAAGTTGTATCGTTCTATGGCCTACCCAGTTATTAATTCCTTATTTTATTCAAATTACCTTTGCCAGAAAAATCCAGAACAAATTCCCATATATTTGAAAAAAAAAAATGAAATAACAGCCCCACTTTTACTACCTGGATAAAACTGTTCACGGGAACCAACAAAAATTATGAGCTACTTACAACTCTGTAAACTACTTCTACTATAATTTAAACCCCTTACGTAGAAGGCTGCACTTTTCAAACCACGTTGTGGTCTTATAAAATTATAGAATACTGTAAGACTGCAGAGTTCTACCCATACTCAACATTTTCAACCCCACAAGTAATTATTGTCATAACTTGACCAATTTGGTAAAATTTTTGCCCCTTACAATTTACGTAGATGAACAAATTACACACTAATATATATATATATATATATATATATATATATATATATATATATATATATATATATATATATATATATATATATTGCGTTGTATCATATTACGCGTAAGTGTCCTTCACTGGCTGTCTTACATCTTGAGGTTCCGTTCTAACTCACATAAGTTATTTATTCAAGACTGGTAATAACATGCACTATACCGAGCGGGATGGCTCAGGCGGTATCGTCTGTGGCCCGTGTTCGACCTACTTGAACCATGGGTTTTTCGGGCGGTTTCCCGCGTCGCTAAGCGAATGCTAGTTTGGTTAATTACTTCCTCCGAATTTCCGTAACCTCCATTTCACTCCATTATCATCTCCTATCATCTCCCATCTGTAGTTTCTTTCAGGGTAGAAGTCTCGGCGGTGCATGGCGGGATGATATGCTCTGGGTAAACACTTTCTCTTCCGGCGGGACGGACTCCGGTTTCTAAGCCGGCCAAGGGAGTCGATTCAGGCAAGCGGCTGGCGGAATGCCGATTGCGCAAGCCTACCCGGAGTTTTCCTTGTTCTCGGGGAGCGGCCCCCGGTATCGGAACCGGCCTCGTGACTGTTTCAGAGCTACGATTTTCCTCGACCGCCAGGGAGTTTATCTGGTAAAGGGCAGGGACACCGCCCTCTGTATTTTAGTGACTCCTTCGGGTCGGCCGCCCTTTCTCTCCCCTCATCTTGTTCTCCCTCCCGAGGGTGCCCCACTTGGAGCATAGGTACAAAAGGCCAATCTGGTCGAGGTGCCAAATCCCTTAAGGACAACCTAATCTAATCCAACATAAACTATAATAACCATCCTATAAGTGGTGTTGAAGCAGGCGTTCATTCTCATTGAGCCATTCATGGTATTTCCTCGTCAAGATTGTGTGTACAAATATAATTAACGATATTCAATCCGTATAATTTCAATTGGAAAGATCTAGCAGCTCTACAAATAGAGGTTTCTGAATCACTCACGTTCTTTACAATACACGATGAACCAATGCACCAAATTTGCCAATGTTTTTTTTCGGTAAAAAAACTGTCTTTTTCGCATCTTACGTTTAGCGTTTATCAATCCCACTGTCCTAAATGTACTAACCAATCATCCTAAAAACTTCTTCATCTGGAACTGGACTACCGGTAAATGTCTCCTGAAATCGTCTACACACGTTTATATATGGTTCAGTTTTTACATATGTAAAACACTCCGTTCTAGATTGAATTTTTCGCTAGGCATTTCAGTGTACTGATAAGAATCACAATTTAATGTAATTCATACACTACATAGATTCTCAAATGAATGTTCACTTTTGAGATGCATAATGGAAAAATCCTAGCCTTCACAGCTCGAAATGAAGGCCGCAACTGGTCCAATATGACTTAATTTATAAATATAGCCTTGAGCATACCATTCACCAGCAGTGCGCTAATGAAAAATACTAAGGTCATCGCATTAAGGGCAAACTACGCTTATATGCGATGTATAACACAACTATAAGGGGAACGCATTTGGACAGTTTATTATTATTATTATTATTATTATTATTATTATTATTATTATTATTATTATTATTATTATTATTATTATTATTATTATTATTATTATTATTATTATTATTATTATTATTATTATTATTATTATTATTATTATTATTATTATTATTATTATTATTATTATTATTATTATTATTATTATTATTATTATTATTATTATTATTATTATTATTATTATTATTATTATTATTATTATTATTATTATTATTATTATTATTATTATTATTATTATTATTATTATTATTATTATTATTATTATTATTATTATTATTATTATTATTATTATTATTATTATTATTATTATTATTATTATTATTATTATTATTATTATTATTATTATTATTATTATTATTATTATTATTATTATTATTATTATTATTATTATTATTATTATTATTATTATTATTATTATTATTATTATTATTATTATTATTATTATTATTATTATTATTATTATTATTATTATTATTATTATTATTATTATTATTATTATTATTATTATTATTATTATTATTATTATTATTATTATTATTATTATTATTATTATTATTATTATTATTATTATTATTATTATTATTATTATTATTATTATTATTATTATTATTATTATTATTATTATTATTATTATTATTATTATTATTATTATTATTATTATTATTATTATTATTATTATTATTATTATTATTATTATTATTATTATTATTATTATTATTATTATCATTGTTATTATTAAGGGCAAAAAAATGAGTAAATACGTTACTAAAACATGGGTGCAGATTAACTTATCTTTATGACACAAGGGGTGGGTTGCATGTACACAATGTAACATGTTAGCAGATAAGCAGATAACTGGAGATTGCTGTCTATGTCCTTGGACAGGTGTTTAATATAATGTGTTTAAGAGTTATGGAATATTTATATCTCTTTTGGTACATGGTCCTATATGAGAATTAGCTTATAGTACTGCATCTAACTACGTTGCGGCCTGTTCAAAGCTAGCTTCTCAGGTATCAGAACTGTCACATAACGTGTTTGAAATGACTGGAGTGTTGTGCAGCTGTTTAGAGGGCATAAAGGGTTATGATGGCTTTTCATATACGCGCCACAAAAGAACTCATTGGTCCATCAAGGAAGTGACGACATCGTTAACAAAAGGCAAGGGAAAGAATGGCTTATACATAAAGGGCAGTAAGCCGACAGCTATTGCGTAATCCATCTCTCTCACTGGCAGCATGTTGGCGGGGGAGACATTTACACTAAGCCCTATTAGTTGATAGATAAGTAAAGAATAGTGTTCTCCTTAAGTCGCCAACAGGGGCCTAAGTCACGCTCCGTCATCAGAGAAGCCAACTTTCCCCTTCACCGCAACAGAAAAATGCGTTTTGGCTCAAGCGTAAGTCGAAAGGGTCCGTTGTCCAGCACGAACTGTAAAGCATTCGGGCAGGATTACCAACTTCGACAAATGGACGTTTTACCGACTTGTATCGAGTTACATTTAGGCACTGTTTGCAAGGGGAAAAAATTCCCTTATGTGACAGAATATTATGCCTGTCTCTCAGAACAGTTTCTGTCAACCATTTTGGTTTTAGGAGTTATTAGTCCTACCTTATCATACTAGTTACTTAAGGATTAACAAAATACTAAGAGGGTTATTTCCCTTTTATATTCTCAAAAATAGGGGAAAAGACAAACCAACAAACGTTATTTATTGTAATCATAATTTTTGCTTTCGGTGAGTGTTGCATAGGGCAGAGAAATTAATTAATTTCTACCGAAAAATCTGCTGTAAATGTTTCGCGAAAATTCATTCTCTAAATTCTCCTAAGTTAAAAACAAGAAAAAATATTAAATAGAAAAAACCATTCCGTGTCTTACGCGCTTATATGTTCCTGTGTATGAGGGAGTGCTCTGAAATACTAATCCAAAAACACATACAACCACACCAAAGGCCGGATGGGTACTAAACTTCTTAAAGGTGTTAGGTGCTAGGAGAAGCTTCGCTTAAAATATTTCATGTTCTAAAATACTGGTACAAACAAAATATCTTAAAATATCTATGCTGCAAGGATATGTTTTCTATCCCCCCCCCCAGTGGGTCATTTTTATATTGCATGCTAAATGCCTCAAACAGTTTGTTTATGTTTTATACAGATTGAACAGTTATGGTTAAATTATACCACTTAGCACTAAAAAATTCATTTTCACATCAGGTAACACAGACTTAGTGATGTTCATAAAACGCTCGCCATGAGGGTTCCACAGTAAATAAGCTCCTCGCCGGTGAAATCTAGCAGCGGAAAACAACCAGAGCTATGGCTGAGGGATGACCAGAAGTCCCGGGTCTCGCATCCCGACAGGACCAGAGTACAGAGCAGCCGCAAACTATCTCTACCACTGCCTCGTCGAACTCCTATTGGGGTGATGTTTCCGAGAGTGTGTAAGTGCATAGGATGGAAAACAGGAATCCCACAAAACTGAAACAGAAAGCAAGCAACCAAAATCCCAGCCAAGGAAGGGATCTCACGAAATAGCCTCTTTCAGGCAAAATTATAACAATTTGCACAAACTATAACACCGGAGTGGCATTTATATAAACCTCACAATTTTACATACCTTAACACGTTAATAATTAAACACTCCGTATAACGACAAACAATATAATAATAAACTATAACGATAAACTTTATAACAAACAATAGCTTCTAAAATTTGCCTGGCTAAGCAGTAAAGCATAAAATAAGCTAAATAGCATAACAATCAGTCTACCACGTGCCACAGATATATATAAAAAAATTAAGTATAATAACAAATCAGCGGCAGCATACAGAGAAAGTTCACCTGAAATTCAACATGTAATCACTTGACAGAACAATAAATTTGATTTTCATAATATCATAACAAAGTGATGTTCAGACACATAACCCGGAAATAACACATCACATACAACCCATACTATTGGTCGACCAGCAACAATTTCCCCCTCATGTGTGCACACATTTAATACACGTATAAGGAAGAGCAAGCAAGCTACAACCTAGAGAGCAACTCTGTCACACATAATCCCAGACCAAAACAAACACAGAATGTAAACAAACACTAAAGGTAAACAAACATAATGTAAACATCTATCGCGATGATGATGATGATGATGATGATGATGATGATGATGATGATGATGATGATGATGATGATGATGATGATGATGATGATGATGATGATGATGATGATGATGATGATGATGATGATGATATGTATAAGGGCGCTCAACTAGCGGTCATCAGCGCCCTTTAAAAAACTAGTCATGACAAAAGCCAGATATAATTCTTTCTATAATTCTATAATTCTAAACTTACGAAAGATACATGTACATAACCATAGAAAAAAACAAAAGTAAAAGAAATAAAAAGAAATATAAATCCAACCTACCAAAAATTCCTAAATCCTAAAATCTAACTAGAAAAGAATCTAAAAACCTTCTCCACTACTTTGTTATCATCCACTAGCATTTCTGCAACGCTGGCCGGCAGTTGTAGAGACGCCCTAAGGTGTGCTAGGTAAAAACACTCTAGCAGAACGTGTCGGAAAGATAACGCTCCGTTGCAAAACAGACACAGTGGAGCAGGCTCCTTTTTATAAAGAAAACTATGAGTAAAAATGCAGTGCCCAATACGCAACCAAGCCAAACTCACCTCCTTGCAAAGAGATGAACGACTGGAGGTAACCCAGGGAATCGGAAGTTCTTTCACAGATTGTTGCGGAGAGCGGACCACTCTTCCTGCCAGCAGGTTGCACAGCTCTCCCATCATGGCCCTAATATCTTCCGATCTCACAGATGGTACTCGAACCCTGGGCTTCATGGTAGACGCCTTCGCTGCTGAATCCATATTTCCATTCCTCCGCAAGCCTACGTGACCAGGGATCCATGCAAACACCACGCTAACGCCAGAAGCGTGTAAAACGTGGAGGGCATAATGGATACGCTGCACAACAGGGTGGTAGTTGTACAGCTGACGTAGGCTTTGAAGTGCACTGAGGGAATCACTCAGGATTAAGCAGTCCCCAACTTTCGTCGATGTACGTGTAAAATGGCCTGGTATATTGCATAAATCTCAGCAGTAAAAATGGAAGTGCTAGTTTGGAATCTGAACGTATACGGTTCAGTTCCACACATGTAAGCACAACCAACACCATTTGGGCTTTTGGTGCCATCAGTAGAAATTAAAAAATGTTCCTCATATCGCGATAAAAATTCTACAAAACATATGCGGATGCTATACATAGACACAAAATGGTTTACATTAGGATGACTTATACGGTGGCCGAATCAATTTACCCTATTTTATGGTGTAGGGCTAACACCTTTCACATCAGATTTATCCTGTCGTGTTTTTATAGACTTCTTCGCAGTATGGTCCAAATCTTCCTGCTCCATTTCTTCTACGGATGAGGCCCCTTTGCCGATTGAAAACTTCGGTTCGAGCACCCCAAACCGGTTGGAAACCGAGATCGACGGGCATGACAGTCGTTGATCAGAGTCATCACCAGAAGAATCCTCAGAGGAGGAACTTCGGGATGCCCGAGGACTTGTCTTCTGCCTGGTGATATGGCTTGAGAAAATCAAATCTCTGGTATGTGGGCTTGAATGTTTTGGGCGGTGCATCGTATATGATGGGCTTGCCAGGCTTGCCGGTTGAAGTGGATGGTGTTGACGAGGTGTTGGATTGCGTCTTCCTCTTGGGCGACGGATATGCCGATGTTGGTGTTGGTTTTGCTGGCTTCCGTACTTGTGTTGGCACAAGGAGTTTGTCAGGGATCGTAAGCGCACTGGGATCGCTGGTGTGGGTTGCGATTTCCCTTCTCGGTACCGGTTGAGATAGTACAGCGCTGTACGTACCGGACCTAAAGGCAGAAGGCTGGTGAGTGCGAAGGAGTTTCCGGGACTCAGAGAAATCTACCTTCTCCTTAACCCGGATCTACTGAATGGCCTTTTCTTCCGTAAAGCGTGGACAATCTCTAGCACTGAAGGGGTGTTCACCAGCACAGTTGACACATTTCGGAGTTGCGGAACAAGCTCCATCCTGCGCTGACAAACCACAGTTCACACATGTCTGTGTTTGAGTGTGTCATTACTGTGTTTGAGTGTGTGTTGTCTGTGTTTGAGTGTGCATTGTCTGTGTTTGAGTGTGTCATTACTGTGTTTGAGTGCGTCTTTACTGTGTTTGAGTGTGTGTTGTCTGTGTTTGAGTGTGTCTTTACTGTATTTGAGTGTGTCTTTACTGTGTTTGAGTGTGTCATTACTGTGTTTGAGTGTGTGTTGTCTGTCAGTGTTGCGTGTGTTGTCTGTGTGTGCTGTCTGTGTCTGTTGCAAGTGCTTGTGTGAGATGTCTGTGTGTGTTTCTTCTTTTTGTGTGTGTTGTGACTGTTGTTCTCTGTGTGTTGCGTGTGTTGTTCTCTGTGTGTTGTCCGTGTGTGTTGTTCTCTGTGTGTTGCGTGTGTTGTTCTGTGTGTGTTGCGTGTGTTGTTCTGTGTGTGTTGCATGTGTTGTTCTGTGTGTGTTGCGTATGTTGTTTGTGTGTGTTGTTCTCTGTGTTTTGCGTATGTTGTCTGTGTGTGTTGCGTGTGTTGTCTGTGTGTGTTGTTCTCTGTGTGTTGCGTGTGTTGTTCTGTGTGTGTTGCGTGTATTGTTCTGTGTGTGTTGCATGTGTTGTTCTGTGTGTGTTACGTGTGTTGTCTGTGTGTGTTGCGTGTGTTGTTCTGTGTGTGTTGCGTGTGTTGTCTGTGTGTGTTGTTCTCTGTGTATTGCGTGTGTTGTTCTGTGTGTGTGTTGCGTGTGTTGTTCTGTGTGTGTTGCGTGTGTTGTTCTGTGTGTGTTGCGTTTGTTGTTCTCTGTGTGTTGCGTGTGTTGTTCTGTGTGTGTTGCGTGTGTTGTTCTGTGTGTGTTGCCTGTGTTGTTCTCTGTGTGTTGCGTGTGTTGTTTTGTGTGTGTTGTTCTGTGTGTGTTGCGTGTGTTGTTCTCTGTGTGTTGCGTGTGTTGTTCTGTGTGTGTTGCGTGTGTTGTTCTCTGTGTGTTGCGTGTGTTGTTCTGTGTGTGTTGCGTGTGTTGTCTGTGTGTGTTGCATGTGTTGTTCTGTGTGTGTTGTGTATGTTGTTTGTGTGTGTTGTTCTGTGTGTGTTGCGTATGTTGTTTTTGTGTGTTGTTCTGTGTGTGTTGTGTATGTTGTTTTTGTGTGTTGTTCTGTGTGTGTTGCGTATGTTTGTGTGTGTGTTGTTCTCTGTGTTTTGCGTATGTTGTCTGTGTCTGTTGTTCTGTGTGTGTTGCGTGTGTTGTCTGTCTGTGTTGTTCTGTGTGTGTTGCCTGTGTTGTCTGTAATTGTGTTGCGTGGGTTTTCTGTGTGTTGTCTGTGTTGGTGTGTGTTGTGCGTATTATCTGTATGTGTTGTGCTGTGTGTGATGTCTGTGTGTTGAATGTGTTTGAGTTGTCTGTGTGTGTTGTTGTCTTTGTGTTGTCTGTGTTTGTGTGTGTTTTTGTATTGTCTGTATGTGTTGTGCTGTGTGTGATGTCTGTGTGTTGAATGTGTTTGAGTTGTCTGTGTGTGTTGTTGTCTTTGTGTTGTCTGTGTTTGTGTGTGTTTTTGTATTGTCTGTATGTGTTGTGTTGTGTGTTGTCCGTTTTGTGTGTGTTAGCTGTGTGTTTTGTGGGTGCTTTTTGTGTGTTGTGTCATTTGTCTGTGTGTGTTTTGTGTGTGTTTGTGTGTTGGCTGTGTTTATTGTGTGTATATGTGTATGTGTATGTGTGTGGACAGACTAGAATTTTATAAACATTTGACTTATCGGAAGCTGAATGGTCCGTGGCGGTCAAAGGTAAACAAATGACATAGTGATCAGCTCAAGGGCTTTGACTACCTCTTAGCCCTTTCATTTGCTTATTCCTATTATACGTGCAATGAAATGTGTAACGGATGCATATCTACAAACGTTTATATCGATTAATACGAAATATATAGAACAATAAGTTTTTGAATAATGGTTTGGCAAAGAACTGGTGAAGGTCATTTGAATGTGGACACAACTCGTTTTTACGTATAATAGCTTAAACTCTTTCCTGAGATATGAAAGTATGTGACTGATAAGTTACTGCTCATCTAGCTTTTAGAAGATCCTGTGTTTCCAGAGCCACTTTATGTGCTTATTGGGCTGGAACACGTTCACAATGAAATCCATTACATGATAGGAAGCGATAGGATAAGTGGATCTACAACTTAACCTGCTATCTAAGTCACGCGAGATTCCAGTTTATTCGCTTGACTAAATTTAGAAGACTTGATAGAGAGTAAAACTAGCTTCAAACACCACACCTCGGATTTCAAGCTGGTTTTTAGAGATCCAGGTGAAACAATGGCTACACTAGCTTGACACACACACACACACACACACACACACACACACACACACACACACACACACACACACACACACACATATATATCCTTATGTTACACTTAATATTGCTTGCATTTTTGTTTTTAAATGGGTCTGACTCTGTATAGAACAATAGACATTGATCAGCTTTTCGCGCGGTTGAACTTTATAATTAGGAAGTTTGTGAACGAAAGCTTAGTAACATGAAATAAATTGATAACTACACGCAGTGGCTCGGAAATGTGATGTTTCCAAAATTTAGTCCGTATTTTAATTTTTTGGACTGGTTTTGGGGATGTCTCCTCCATTCTTTTGTCCTCCTTTCCTTCTGATAGTGTCCTGAGGTGACAACTTGGAAATTCTACACCAGTGCTAAAGCTCAAGTGTTATTTGAATTTGATCCACGTATCTGAGAGATGACAACGGTGATTGGATTTTTATAAAATGACAGAGATAAATAATTAATTGAGATAAATATTTTCCATGTATTAAAATGATTGCATATTTTAGGAAGTACGGGTATAAATTCTGACAGTAGATAAATAATCATTAGCCCAGCATGCTATGTATTGAGGTAAAGCAATCAGAAACCAGAGTAGTAACTGGGCGTTTTGGTTAAATAATTCAATAATAATTCCTCCAGACAAAGGTTCGCGTCAATAATACTAAGCTTGTTCAAAAATCAAAGACTTACGGCTGGCCTTATAGCTCAATCCGTAGAGCACTTGCCTGCTGTGCAACGAGTCCCGGGTTCAATTGCCGTCTCAGGTGAGGATTTTTCTCCCAACAAAATGATTCCCCATCTACCCCAGAGTCTGGAATTATGAATGTGAATGTGTGTGTGATCTAACAACTTACAAATTAAAAGCAACCCATGTATCCGAATTAAGCCCATCGGTATGTACAAAGGAGAACGGCCGCTGATATGACCATGGAAGAGGAAGAGGAAGAGGAAGAGGAAGAGTTTCCAATGATATAATTTAGAAACAGTTTAGTTCTTCATTCTGAAACAGCCAGCAACTCGCCTAAAAAGAGCTCCTATCATATGTTAGGTAGCATCTATTAAATTTGTTAATCAGCATAACTGCTCCTGTTGGCTGTCCACATACCCATCCACGTATATTCTCAGAAAATATTTATAATAGCTCAGCACTGTAGCAGGCTACAGCAGATTCGTCATTGGAGGTGCATCAAAGGTATCGTACACTGTGGGAACTACGCTTTCAAATTTCTAGCTTCGAAATCCTCTTAACCAAGGGTAAATGTGTGTAAAATGCATATGATTATGTGTATGCGTCTGTGTGTGTATGTGCTGTGATTATGTAGCTAAAGAGCATAAATACCAAACTGTGTATTACAACCCGACCGCAGATGATTATCCTTTCGCAAACAAACCTTTATAAGGAATATTTTCCGTCACTTTTATTTTCTAAGAAATGGCACTAATCATTGTAACTAATCTATCGAAATAATGATGAACAACTTTCGTATCCTCCTTTTTCTAGCAGTGGTTTTAGCCCACGTTATTCTCACGAAAATTGTTAAATTATGAATTAAAGATCGATGACAAATTTCACAAAGTTCTACTTCTCATACACCGTGACTCAAGAAATGCTTACCCTTATTTCAGAAAACGTTAACCAGCAATGTTAAAGGAGAAAGGTCTCAAGCTTTAAAATGCAGAAAGAATGTATTACTTTAATAAATATATGTGTTTTGAAAACCACACGAATATCTGAACATTATAATGGAGCTATAATAAAAGATGAGCATTTAGAAGATTTGGGAGAGGTTGATATACCGGTCAAATCCTTGCGCACTTGCGGGGAAGTATAACTTAGACCTCGAACATTCCTTTTTGAGTTTTGTTTGTCATCACTTCAGATTCAAAAATCATCTGTGTGCACCACCGGAGGTATGGTAGGCTACAAGAAGCAGTGCTAAATATTATTTCTCCCCTAATAAATATAAACATGGCCTGATAATGCTTACGATATTAGACACCTGTAATTTAATCTTAAATACCAAATCCCTCGTTGTTATCTTTCTGGTTTCGAATCTTAATTAAAATGTATTAAATTCGCAAATACAATACATTCCAGTAATTATATAAACTATCCCATTTTAAATATTATAAAAATAGGATAGCTTATGTCTATTTGTGACAATAATGTTTTTCATGGTAAAATAATAACTCATATTTAAGTGTTTTTCGAGCTTCTTGATGTTAGCCCCAACTAATGAATTTCATCTTTTACATGTAGATTTACTGCAAGATTAGCGTTTATCACACTCCAATGTACTTACGTCAGTCAAAGAGCTATAATTTCAGCACAGCGATATGAATAGGTATAGTTTGGTACGTTGCGCTCTTTCTGTGGAATTGTAGAGTATTATACTCAATGCAGAATGAAACCTATTGATCTGTAGGAAAAAGAAAGAAAACGTTGTCTCTTTTATTACTTGGGTCTTCGTGGTTTGGCCAAGAAAAGGTGAATGAAGGGCAATTGCCATGTTTCTCTCCTCTTCAAATAATTTACCATACCCAACGAGATTTCATTGAGATTTCATTGCAGTTATGCGCGCGCGCGCTCGCGCGCGTGCGCGTGTGTGTGTGGGTGTGTGTGTGAAGATATATCAAAAATGAAAGGTGGTATTTTAGTTTTGATGTCCACGGATGCCACATGAGGGTTTTCAAGAAAATCCTCGCAAGCCAAAATATCCTTTACATGAATATCTTACGACATTTTTATTTCAAAAATGGCGGAACTGATTTTGATTGACACAGAATATTTTAAATACACTTACATGAGAAATAAATATTTTATATTTAACTTTTTGGCCTTAGCCTGTGAGGTGCTCTTCATCCTAAAGGAAGTTTGTATAATCCTGCTTTGGCAAATGTTAGAAAACAGATAACACAAAAAACTTAGAATTCCTTAAAACATACACTTTATTTTAAATAATTTTATGGCATAATCCGTTTCCAATACACCTGCTATTATAAGCTTGAATCAGTCAAAATGTATTCATTTTATAAACTCATCTCTATCTTCAATTGTTTCTGAGGAGTACTTGGCAAAAGTACGGAATTTTAAAGCCTCGGTAAAGCATCTAGTTCTATAACAGTTTACTACCATTGTTCTCTCTGTATCTATAACGAAATATGTATTGTAGCCATTTCCGGAAAGCTTTACCTCGATTAAAATAAACTAGACAGAGAAATAATCCTTAACAATTATATATCCACTAATAAGAGACAGATGGTAGAGAGGGAATGTGAATGTACATTTATTTTTCTATATTTTGCTTAACCTCTTCTGTTAGTTGTTTTTTTTTTTTTTTTCGTTATATTCTTCCCTTACATGTTTTAATTTCTGGTGAAATTCTTGTTTCGAATCTCTTTCCAAATGGAAGAATGGATAAAATTTGATCATCATCGGGCTACGTTATTGAAGGGGAAAGTTTGCGACTCAGATCAAACACGAGCGACCTCACGAACCTGTTGCGCTGCAGGCTCGCCCTGTTAATTAAAAAGAAAAATTCTTGGGACCACGCCCCTCGAGCAGACGTAATATCACCGGGAATGATAAACATCTGATACGCCCATTACAGGGCTTTTACTGGGACAAAGGGAGTAAACATTTACCGGGTCAGTGGCCCGCTCGCTTCAGGAAACTCTTCTGACGGCGAGGTCAAACTTGTATCTTCATGTGACAACTCCCAGCAATCCTTCTCTGTTACAGACAGGAGACTCCACTACATCATGTGGAAGACGATCATGTTGTAGCAAGTGGAAGATGATCACTCTTTGGCGTCCAACTTAGGATGTTTCACTCTTACAAAAATGTTCACCACCTCTTTGATCCTGGCCAGGGTTCCCTAAGACATTCCTGTTACCAGAAAGTGATTTATTTTTTGGCCCTTTTTCTTCCGTTCTAGGCATAGTTTGATTTTATTTCATTCCGTTCCGTTCACCCAAAGTACGCTTTCCTATATTCGTCTCTGCAAATTGGTTTTTTCCATAGTATTAAGCGTAAGTAATTTCTAAATTACTTTCTTTGACCACTATTATTTTCTATACTACTTCAACAAGGAAATCCTTCAAGAGTCTGTTTTTATATCCACTTCATGTTAACCGATTTAAATATATACACAGAGAAAGATAACTACACATTTGATTGTAGTACCTACAAAAGAAATGTAAGAGATTATTCAAAAGTTTAAATTAGGTCGCTCTGTGCTAACTTTGAAATGCTATAGACATTGCATAATATCCCGAAAAACAAAAACTTATGACTAAGTCCTTATCAATATGTATGATAAAGTACTGCAAATTTGGAACCGTTAGCAACGACTATTTCGAAAAATTTTAATGCCACAAGAACTGTATTGTCATTATATTGTAAGTTTTAACGAGATTCAAGTATTTTCAGAATACTCGTCTATATTTATAGCTTACCAATTATACAAAATTATAATAAACTTGTTCTGAAAGAAGAGTATTTCAAGGGCTGGTCGCACACAGTTCAGGTTATAATGCTTCATCAGTCCTACGCATTTCTAAAATATATGATATTTTAGTAATAATCATGGACACTAATTTTGTGAATATAAAACAAAACCCTTTTGGTATTAATGGGAATGATAACACTTTCACTCCTTTGGATTCAATGAAGTAGAAATGGGCATTTTAGTTTATGTGTATGTGAATTAGTGTGAGTGAGTGACTGAGTGAGTGAGTGAGTGAGAAAGATGGAGGCAGAGAAGGGAGCGGACTGGGCTACGCTGAGGGAATTCCACACGGAGATCTAAATTTGGTTTATTGCAAACTACGACACCCCCGAGAGGAGGGATGGGGTGAGAGGAGACAGAGAGCGGCCGTTCCAGGGAGCCACGACAGTGCAGAGGGCAGTGCCCCTATAATTTACTCCGGCAGGCCAGTACAACCTGTCTGCCATCTTCTGTGGTCCGGAAACGGCCAAAGCAGACCAGGTTCAGAGACCGTCCTAACCGGGGAGGAGCTACATGAGTATATCTTGCCATGCAGCGCCGAGACTCTCGCAGACACTGCTACCCTGAAAGAGACTACCAGATGAAAGATGATCTGAAATGATAATTGAGGTTAAATTGAGCGGTAGGAAATTCAGAGGATGTAATTAACCTACCCAGAATTCACCAGGCGACGCGGAAAAGACTCTGCAAAACCCATGGGTCAGATATTTCGGCCACGGGAATTGAACCCGGACTTCCCGAATGCGAAGCTGCCGAGCCATACCGCTCGAAACAGAGGAAAGAGGCGGAGGAGGGAGAGAAAGAGAGTATGCATGTTTTAAATGTCATAACTTACAAGTAGTCGAATAAACACTAACATTGTATTTAAGCTCAATATTTCTCAAATTGAAAAGTAAGCAAGAACATATTTCTTATATGAACTATAGAAGTGCAGTAATACTTCGCTACTCATATTAGTTATTTTAAAATATAAATACGGCTTTAAATGGACTCGTGCCATTTAGGCAAGAGAAATCTTCAAATCTTCTTTAACAATTGTGACTATTCCAATGCTATGTGTTCCACATTTAAAATTTTGAGTTGAATTTAATGCTCTCAGTTATGCATTGCTGAAAGCAATTGATACCATTACACTGCCCACACATACAAAATAACTTTCTCTCTAATATAATTGATAAGTTAATTGATCCCAGTGAAACAGTTTATTTTGCAATTTAAACTTAAACGTATTAGTTTATTTCGTATATAACAAATTACTGTGATGAGACTTTGCAGAAGGAAATCAAAAGTGGTTATTTGTAAATAAGGAAGCCTATCCGAAAAGGCACGTTGGTATCTCATTAAAACGTGGACAGGTTTCTAAGTCTTATTGTAGGAATTAGAAGTTTAAGAACGTTCTATATAGTTATTCGATCATAGCTGGTTTGTCTTAAACGAGAACAGACTAACTACTCTACACCTTCATGTATTCTGCAAACCTTCATGTTATGTTTATTTCGTAACAAAAGGGGCAATACTAAGGTGACAGACAATTTTGGTAACTATTATGCAAATAATAGATATTAAGCATTTTTCAAGAATGTGACAAGATTTAAAAAAAGGTCCTTACTCTTAACTGTGGAATGTTTCCAGTTACCTTTTTATTTTGTAAAAGTGTCATTAGCGATTGGGACTAAAATACTATGTATTTAGTATCTCTTTGGGTTGAATAATTGTATTGCTCCACATATCGCAAGGCAATATAAAAGCAAAAGTTTAATGTAATTTACTATACCGTAATTCAATGTATCCCGTTAAGATTTTGAAGCGTATGGCTGCCTCAGGATGCTTCGCCGATTTTGAAGCCAAATACGTCATTTCAATCTCGAGCAAAGTCCTATCTCATCGCATGGGTGGGTGTGTAACAAACGTGAGGATGACATTAGAATCGAAGTTTGAAACGTTTAATAACCTACCCTTTTGCCAATGACTCCAGGACTCCCACTACTAGATTTTAATATGATGTTGCACTTCATTATTACACTACTGAAATTTGCTTCTTTCCATCCCAAAGTCTCTATCATTTTACTCTCACACATTTCAAGCATTCGAAGCTAGTCTCCCATACCTGATCTGGCAACTTTGGATAGTAACTTTGCCCTCATGTAACCAACTCAACCACTTCTCGAATCTGCCTGAGAGTAGCCCCGCTAATTACCGTACTTCTTCTTACCCTGAACCAAACTATACTTATAATTAACTACCAAATCTAAAACCCCTTAACATTTAACACAAGTGCACAAAATATTAGTATTTGATGTTATTATAAACCTTTGATTTATAAATCTATAGTTTGAATACGAATCTGTGGTCTTCTTTACCTATAAGGTTTTGAATTGCTCGTCCACTATCGCTCTGTCTCCAATAGCACCATTATGGGTTATTTACAAATGATTCATTTTCGCACAAACCATTGCCACACTGACCAATATCAATAGTGCGATAACAGTGAACTTCCATATTCAAAGCGTGTGCAAGGGGTTACCACTAGATATAAAGTAAGATATTTCTTGAAATGTGTGTTAGGGAAAAAATGTGTAGTATTTAACGCCCGCTTTTACTACATACGGCACCGCAGGCGATGACACTGATGATACATGAAATGAAGATGGAGCACCGGTGGAATGAGATGGCTGGGGAAACAGGAGATCCCGGAGAAAACCCGCCCCAGCGTCGTGTTGTCCACCAGAAATCTCACTTTGCGGTCGCCTGGGATCGAACCCGGGGCGCTTTGGTGAGAGCCAAGCGGTCTAACCTCTGAGCCACGGCGCGGCCGTGTGTTAGGGAGTAGGGATTAACGGTATTAAATACTTCTAAAGGGAACTTCCGGTTGGAGCTTTAAAATATTTCAGAATATTGCTTAGAATATTTTATTGTATTCAGAATATTGTATATAATATAGCATTCTTTTGAATATTGTTAATTATCTGGGTAGTTACCAGTGTGAATTTGGGCCTCTCGTATCTTTGGTTCGAATTTTGTATACTTGTTAACGGTATTATATGAACACAGAACTAAGGAGGCTAGCTCCGTAGCTCAATTGGTAGAGCACCTGCCTGCCGTACGAGGGGTCCGATGTTCGATTCCCGGCTGAAGTGGGGAATTTTCTCCAACCAAGATGATTCCCCATCATCCCAAATCTGGAAGTATGAATGAGAGTGTAAATGTGTACGTAATCTAATGGTTAAAAATAGAAAAAAAATCTAAAGTGCCAGCAACCGAACGTCTACCAGTTAACACCAGCGCGATATGTTCCTAAGGAGAACGGCCGTCGAAAGGACCACTGCAGTTAAAGGCGGGGTATAAATGGAACAAATAAAAAAGTAGGACACAAAAATATTGATTTTATTAAAAGACACAGTATTATTACATCAATAACATTTTGGTTTTAACTATTTTCGAGATACTCGTTTGTTTAAAGCTCCAATACCTTATTACATTTTTATGAAGCGCTAAGTCCTGCTTTGCCAACTCAAAAGAATATAGAATTTCTAAGCCGGCATTATTGTTGCAATAACGTACGAATCAACAAAGCTGATATTATCCAAATTGAAGATATAAATGGTAAATATATATTGCAGAGACAATACTGCATATTATGTTTGGAAGTCATGAAAATATGTCACAGATATTACTATCTTTATAAATGTTGTAGTTAAATATGTTGGTGTCCGAATTATTTACAGTAGGGAGAGAACATTAACACTTAAGCCCTCAGCATCACGCGTCAATTACACAAATAATAATTCCTTTTGTCGTCCAGTCGCCTCGTTTCCTAGAAATCGTGTGGGCACAAACACTGAATAAATTGTGCGGCAGTAATTAGAGGATAAATCAAGAGCTTGGTGTACCTGGGTTATGGCTGTGCAAAGAAACATTCAAATATATTCAATGTTTACGAATAAGCTTAACCTCGTCTACCCTGTATAATCCACAAGGCGCAATTTGGCTATTGCATTAGCAGGGAAGGGATATAACTAAAGAGAAAAATGAAAGTGAAACGTATTTTACTGCATAGGAAGGACAAAAGAAAGAAGACTATCTTTTCCGAGGCTTTAGATTAATTACTAAAGATCGTAGAAGAAGCAAATTCCAATTCTACTGATTCTTCTTTCATTCTCTGATAAACTTATTTCCTGTTGCGATGTATGGTATTTTGCCATAAAGTAGGTTTTAAAATAATTTCTTCTCTTATTCTTAGTTTATACTTTAAAAATGGGATAATATTTCAGATGACATTCTCTATACATGGGTTATTCAATTTTCATTATCATTTAGGATTTTTATTGTTAATTCTCTTATTTCTGATTTACTTTATAGCCAGTTTCTTATATCCTGCATTTGTCTTTAAACCAGCCAACTCGATAAGCTCAAGGAAAGGTGTGTTACAGGGAACAATAGCTGCACGTTGGTCACTTAGGGAGCAAATACTAAGATGTACGCTATGAAGCACGGGTACAGGAGTACATTGTCATTGTATCTTCAAGTTACGTAATGTTTTAAATGTACAATATCAAAAAGACTGTAACACCTATACTATAACTTCGCTATCATTTTTGTTCCGCGCTCATCTCAGAATGGAAAACTAAGAGTAAATATTTATTTAAACGAGGAACTAAAACGCGTTTACTAACCTCCATTATGGAAAGTTAGGAATGTTTCGTTTATCTTATTTACTTTAGCGATTGAGACCGAAAAATCTGCTGAATGATGACTCGATCTGCAGCCTTCGTATTTACAGCTTTCAACTTTCACAAGTTCGTATTAGTGGTCAGTCAGTGTAGCAGAATTAGTTAGTTTAACGCAAATTTATATGAGAAAGTACAGGAATAAAAAAACACACTCCAATTACCAGATAGCGAAAGCTACACCAATGGGAGAGAGGTGGATGACTTCAGGATATCTGTATTCTAGAGCACCTGTAGTGTATATCGTATGCAAAATGAGAATGCGATCCCTTGTACTTCAACATTAAAATCATAGGTCTGGCAAATTGTACGTAATCGACTATCTGTTTAAGTGAAACTATCCACCAAAAAATAACAAAGTACACGAGTGCACATCAGGTATTTGTGCTTGTACCCTATCTCATTGTAAAGCGCAACTTCTTGCAATACAGTCAGCACTTAGGTGAAAATCAGAGAACATTTACTTTAAAGACTTTTAGAAAATATACTGTTATGCACTCTAATACTGATTCTGTCGCCATTCGCCATAAAGGTATGTCATTACTAAGAAACCGACCAACAATACGACTTAGGTCAATGAAGTTTGTAATCCAAAACGAACACTTGATATTTCTGCCATCGACACTATAGATATTATCTACATGTGCCACATAAAATGGTAGAGTTTTGATTTGAAAATACATATATTTAGTTGTAGATGTAAATTTATATTTCAGAAATTAATTATACATATAAATAATTTCTGTGGCCACGCCATGGCTGAGTGGCTAGACCGCTTGACTCTCACCTAGACGGCCCGAGTTCGATCCAAAGGATTGAAAGTGGGATTTGTGGTGAACAACATGACCCTGGGATGGATTGCCACCGGCTCCTCCGGTTTCCGCCACCATCATTCAACCAGTTGCTCCATGATTCATGTCTTCATCATCGCAGGCGTTGGAGAGACACCTGAACCCTGGTATTTCAGGCCAAATGCTTCGGCTCCCTCACTCTGAGAGAACCCGGGTGACTCCTAACACCAGCATTGGCGAGGAAGGTAGAAATAAAAAAAATCAGGATGAAATACTAAACCAAAATAAATGCACCTGATTGTTACGGACTTCATATTGCAACATTTAGAGGCATGAGCAGTGAGGGAGCATGTGGAGTGTGGAATCGCGTTCATATCGGTTTGTTTTTTCTTGGCACTGCCTCTCCCTTACTGACCACAACACTTAAGCACAGTAAACAAATTTGTACCTGAGGTACAGTTACATCTAATTTGTTTTATTGGCCTGCATCGTGGCGTAGTGGGCTAGAGCGTTGTGCTTTTTATCTCTGCCTCGGAAAGCGCCGGGATCGATCCCAACCCAGGGGGTTAGGTATTGGATCGATGCCCGGCTGGGAATGCCGTGATACTGATCACCTCTCCTCCCCTTATCAGTTGGACGATTGCCCACCTCTGCCTTGCGTATGTGAGTATGAGGCTGCCAGGAGGGTTGGCAGGTTCTGGCCCACTTGTGGGCTGTTACGCTATGGGTTACGTTTAAGTCTGTTTTATGGG
>CM060950.1:314765150-314835150 GCA_030765055.1 Mantis religiosa
AATAACTGCATTTATCATCAAAATATCTTAAATACTTATATGATAATTTACTTTAACTCTTGGAGCAATATTTGGGGAAATCAAATTTTTTGGAAAAGTTACCACGTACAGGTTAGTTTGGTCTGAGAACGTTTCGAAAATCTTGGTGTCGGAACCTTTAACGACTTAACGACAGACTGGACTTTTGTACCTATGCCCTAAGTGGGGTACTCCCGGCAGGGAGGATGAGGTGAGCGGAGACAGAGGGTGACCTACACCAAGGAGTCACCACAGTACAGAGGGCGGGGTCCCTACACTTTATCAGATAGAAACTCTCCGGCGGTAGGCTGAGTCATCCTACCTACCGTAGTCCAGGTACAGGCAGGCTTATACAACCCGCATCCCGCCAGCGCGTTCCTTGAATCTGCCCGCTGGGCCGGCTCGGAGACCGCGGTCGGTCCCACCGAGGAGAAAGTGCTCACTCAGAGCACATCATCTTACCATGGAGGGACAGGAAATTCGGGGATGTAATTAACCTACCCAGCATTCGCCTAGTCACCCGGAGAAACCTCCGTCAAGACCCATGAGCAGGCGAAACCGCCCAAGCCGTTCCGTTCGGTTAACACACACCTACACATATGCATTGACATATATACCTTTCACTAAAATTGCTTTTTTTGCCTTTTTTGGTTGCAAAGGTTTCAAGATATTTTCAGAACATATATTTCGGTTAAGACTTCAGTAAACAGCTTTGGATGGAATACCTCTTCACTATAAGCATTTAGTAGAGAAGTTGGAAAGAATACAACAAGATCAACGCAGTTTGTCGAGCAAAATATATTACTCGTACTATTTGCTATGTACTTAGCAAGAGTGCATAGAAACAGGTGCAATGCTTCTAGCTCGTATATGCGATGTGTGAGAAAGTTTATTGGAATCAACAAAGATTGTGTTGCCAATTATTACAGAGGACATGCCGCTCATTTGAGAAATCCGTCAAAGTAAACTGAGTTTAATTATAATGATATTCGTATTATGTCGTTATTCTAAACTAGATATTACAAAATGTGGCGCTGTAATGGCGCAGTGGTTTCGTTCGTGACTCTCGTGCTGAGGGTTGCGGGCCCGATTCCTTTTTTCTTCTTTTTTTTTGGGGGGGGGGGACAAGAAAGGATAGAGGACAGTAGGGCGGTTAAGAAAAGTAACAGGAAGGGAAGTAAGAGAGATATTGGAGTCCCGCAGTTGCACCTCCGTTAGTCTCGGTAAATGCTAAACTGCGCGCAAGGAAGGGCGCAGAAAGAAGTGGGGTTTTCTGGCTATGGACATAACACTAGGCCCTAACCATAGCTCAGAGGCCCAAGGTGTACGGTTGTAAGGAGTGGAAGGAGTGGAAAGTAGGCTAAGCGTTTATTTTTAACATGAGAGTATTTCTGACTGTGCACCAGTGGTGCTTGGGAGGGTATTGTGTGGTATTTGGGCCTATCGGCGTCTTGATCGCTGTTTAGTTGGAGGGTTGAAGTTCTGCTGGTCTGGAAGTGTCGAGAGTGTCGGTGAGTGAGGTAAGCTGTTTTTGAGCAGCTCAATACGGTAGGCAATTTCCGCGAAGTATTCCTTAAGTGTGTCCGGATCGCAGCCGTGACCTACGTTGGCCATTGCAATCATGAGTTCAATGTTCCTCTGGTTGATTGCGTGCAGCGCATTGGCTGTGACCTTCCGGTCGGCGTTTGCGCTCGTTGTTGCAGTTTCGATACGTTGAAGCATTGTCTGATGGGATGATGCTGTTGAGGCTAGCTGGTTGCTGAGTTCCTGCAGTTTTGCAAGTACCTCCGTGATGGTGTGAACGGTGTCTAGTGTTGAAAGTGCGGAGTTGGCTATCTTCTCAGAAGTGTTGTGTAGCGTTTCTTGGATGGTGTGCGATTGATCTTCAATGGTGTCCTCCAGCGTGCCAAAGCGTGGGCCAAGGTTGAGGACTTCAGAGTGGAGGTCCTACAGGGCGTCACGCGTGGGGCCGGAGGTGGTGGCAGCGATCTTTGCTTCAAGCGTGTCCACTCTCATATTGATGTTGCGAACCTCGGCTTGGAGTGCGTGGAGGGCTTCCAGCACTGAAGTGCCAGAGTCTGCGGTGGTGACTGGTGTTTGTGCTGCAGGGGCTGTACGTTGCTGTGCTTCGTCCCGGGTAGTACTGGTGAAAGTCCTAGGATACTTTGGGCACTGCGCCTGTCCAGTGAAATGGCTGGAGTCACTGCAGGTTGCGCAGTACCAGTGGCGGCGGTGGAGGTCGTGTTGTCGGCAGTCTCTTGTCAGTGATGGAGCACTGCAGTAGTGGCAGCGAGGCGGTGCTGAGCAGTGTGCTGCTGAGTGCCCGTAGCTGCAGCATCGCCAACATGGAGCAGGTCGCTCAGTCCTGCCCGGTTCGATTCGTAGACACTGCCCCAGCGAGGGCAGGCCTCTCCTCAAAGCCATGTTGAAGTCGGCGATGTCGGCGAACTGCAGTCTGACGGGGTTTGTTGGTCCTCGGTGAGTGGTTATTCTGGATGTTCGTTGAGTATATGGCCAAAGTTGCAGTGCAGCAGCGTGGATAAACCTAACAGGCAGATCGCGGGGGGCCCCTCAGATAACTACTGAGCGCAGCATCTGCTGACCCAGAGCAGCCGTAAAGTAGGGCTCCCGCGGTGGAAACTGCGTAGGGGCTGCATTCTCAGGAGCGGTGCAAACTTTGGCGTAAGTTGGCTGCGGCAGTTGGCTGTGGCTTTTTGCGTTGCTGGAAGATGAAGGCTGCGCGGTGGAGAAGGCTGGCTCTGCAGGTTGAGCGAGCCCGAGAGGCAGGAGCGGTTGCTGCGAGCCAGGCTGCTGCGAGCCTGGCTGTTGAGCGACGTCAGGCTCGGTATCTGTGCTGCAGCGCCGTGTGGTGGTGCTGGCCCAGTACTTGCCAGCTACCTCAGCAGGAGGCTCCCTTTCGTCTGCCGGAACCGGCAGAGAGACGGGAGATGGTGTCCGTGAGCTGGGAGGTGACGGTTGCGGTGGTTGCTGTTTCTCTTGCCGGCTCTTCTTCTTGGCGCTTTTTTTTCCCATTCTTCTAAGTGTCGATGTGTGAGTCCAGCGTGAGGACCGACTCGGGAGTGTGAGTCGAGTCGAGTCGCCTGACCTCGATTCCCGGCTCAGGGTCGCAATTTAAAGTCGGCCCAATCCGCGCCTCACCTCTGTCTAGCTTATATGAAGTGTCCCCTATGCCCAACGTTTTTCGGAGTCCACGGTATAAACTGTAGGTCCTCTTGCCTTACCGTCATCTTCGCTATCACCCTATCATTGGAGGTAATGGACCCGCCCTATGGGTGTCTCCATCTGAAAAATGGGTCCGGTCATCACGCGGTGGATCGAGGTTACCCCGAAATCTGTAGTTGCCATACGGAGAGTGTTGGTATACATACATACGTATTTCAAAATATGCTATGTCAAAACGATTTAGGCATAGATAAAGCCACATAAGGAGACTCTTCGCATATTGGGACTTCTATATTTGGTAGCTATTGACGAGGATTGGGTAAAATGAAGAAATTACAGCAGACTACATTTAACAAACAGTCTAAAAAGAGACACGCTAAAGTCGCATACTGCTCCAGGCGCGGACACCCTTTCACTGCTGCAACAGTGTAGAGAGGGTGCTAAACGACCGTCGACCAAACAGCCCTCTAGAGTACCATCTGCACAAATATCTGCACCAGATTTCCAGCACCACCATAAGCCCAGAAACTTAGATGTACTACTAAAACATGAGAAGACGGAATGAAAGGGAAGTGCTGACAATAAATTTGTAGTAGTTGAGTAATCATCCCAGCAATCATCTACAGGCCAGGTCGTTAATTATCATGACGAATATCAGTGCCACCGATATGCCGGAATTTCATCCGGCAGGGGCTCTTTTACATGCCAGTAAATCTGCTGTCATGCTACGGTTGCTTTTAAACACACTTAAAGCAATTGGTAGAAGCCGGATTTAAAAGCCGCGATCTTGGGAAGAATACCACGGGGTCTAAGCAAATGAGTCATGCAGATAACAAACAGTCACCCAGGTCGAAGAACCAAGGTAGGAGTGTAAAGTCTTTGGGAATCTAACCTGGCACGCAAATATGGACCTCTGGGTTATCTCGGAGCCATTTCAATAGGTTCATAAAGCAAATGGTCCCACAATTACATTTCACCTCGGAAGTTATTACCCCTACCATGCATTAATTTTTAAGCAACAGTTGTAGTTTATATGAATCGCTCTGTATGAACTCATTATAATGCACATTCCAAAAGTTCCGCGTTTAAGTGGGGGGTTTCTTTCGGGAAGTCGCGAATTGGATTCCCGTTCGGGCTGGGTACTTTGAATTTCGCTTTCCGCCAGAGAGTTTCTTTTCATGTTTTCACCTCATATACTTCAAGTTGCAGGGTTAGGGACGGTCATCGGTGTATTGGGCGGGAAAATGTAATTTCTGCGGTGTAATGATTTCGCCCTAATTAGCCTTTCCAATGAAGCACTCGTTTCATTCCAGGTATCGCAGTTTCAAATTTACACAGAAAGGTTTATGTCGGCGTGATTATGGAAATGTTAGAGACCCCATCCTTGCTAGCACGGATTGCCGTCCGAATCTGAGTAGTCCTCGGGCTTCCTTTTCTTCCCAGGCATAAAAGAGCTAATGTGCAGAAGATAGTGATTGGGCCCCTTTGAAGGTGGTACCTGATCACCGCTACTAAGCTTTGATATTAATGTCAAAAATATCCCAGAGCAATGACGCGTTATGACATCTACTAGATTACCTTGTAATCTAGTGTTAGTTTTAAGGACCAACTTTCTTTAGAATTGTGTAAATTATTCAAAAGTTCCTGAGGAATTAAGAAATATAGGAACTTTTTTGTTCAATTTGGAGTAGATCCTGCATGAATGTGCTCAAGATATATTTTCTGAGCACATAAAAACATAAGCGTAGCGAAATATTCATTTCAATTTTTTTTTTAGCTAATTGATGGAAACTAATCATTTCTTCACACTAGCCGTATATAGGCCAAGATATTTGATGGATAGAGTCAACATGAAAAATTCAATGCCATGGCCGGGATTTGAACCACGGATCTCCTGGCTTCCGTCCAGTCACTCTTAACCTTTGAGCTACCATGGCCAAAGTGTCGTCCTGACATTAAATTCTCCAGTTGACTCGTATATTTCCCCGGTAGACCACTAGGGGCTCTCGCATCCATCAAATATCTTAGCATATATACGGCCAGTGTGAAGAAATGATTAATTTCCATAAATTAACTAAAATAATAAGAGTTAAATGATGAAGCCTGGGACTTAAGTACTTACAATAGTAAGTCGCCACAAACGGTGTATCTCGGATACATTCCTCGTATATAATGAGTTTGAGAAAGCAGCATCAAAATGGAAATGCGACTAACGGACACTCTCTACTGCGCTAGATGGCAGACAGTCGCTGGGGAAGTTGGTCTGTCGCCGGGGAAGTTAGGCCAGCAGAGGCGGACTGGAATGTTTACCTTATTCAACAGATGTTGAAAAGGTTGACCTTCTGTTCTTAAATATACAGCATGTCTTGTGTAAATATTCTGGATCATTCTCCGAAGTTCAGCAGCAGATGTTTTTCCAAGTTCTTGCACCATATTTTCCCTAGATTCCTGTAGTGTGCGAGGATTGGAACGATACACTCTATCTTTTAAAGGACCCCATAAATAAAAGGTCACAATCCCTTAGGTCAGGAGAACGAGGATCACAAATCGACACTAATTATTGTGACATCAAACTCCTTTCTTACTGCATTTAATGATTCGGCAGCCGTATGTGTTGCTCCAGAATCTTGCTGGAACCAATCATACGATTTCCCTTCTTCTGTCAAGCGATTGAAAAATGGCTTCAGAATTAACCTCTGATTTCGCTCTGTATTTGCTGTTTCATCAAAGAATATGGGCTCTATTATTCTTTTAGCACTTATCGCACACCACACACCAATTTTCTGTTCATAATGAGACGTTTCATCCAGTAGCACAGGTTTCTTCAGCAACCCAGTTCGACTGTTGTGATTATTCAAACGTCCAGTTAAATGAAACCAAGATTCATCGGTGAAAAACAAAAACTGTGGGCCAATGAATCCCCTATCTACTGATTGGAAAACCCAGTTACAATAATAAATACGTTTAGGGGAATTATTTGGTTTTAACACTTGAATACGTGTGTAGCAATAGGGCTTCAGTTTCAATAGGGTTTCAGTGTATCGTTTCAATCGTCGCACACTACAGGAACTTAGGAAAACATTGTACTAGACATCACAAGAATTCCTACTGATGAGCTTCAGAGAGTGAGAGGGAGATATGCCGCCTGTTTCAGCAAAAGGTCAAAATTTCCAGCATTTATTATAAGGTAAGTATTTCAGTATGCCTCAGCCGGCGTAAGATCCCCGGCGACTGCTGTCCGTCTCGCACAGTAGAGGGCCCCGAGGGGGTTCGATTATAATTTAACTAGCCTACAATTAAGTGGTTATATTTCATAAGTACAAATCGGAGGTTAAATTATGTTAGGGAAAAAGTATTTGGAAATTCATTTCAATAATAATGCACCTGGGAAAAGCTGGACATCATAGATATCCTTATTTGATATAAATCATGGATTTCTATGAGATCTACTTTTAGCCTAATAAGTTGTTTTTGTTTTATATTGTCACACGAGCGTTGGAACACCCTATGAAAGCAGCTGAGAGCGGGAGACGAGGGAGGTCCGTGTTAGCTACGCCCTCCCCTCGTTTGTCTTAGAGTGGTGACAGGCAGTGGTCGGGAGAAAAACATGACTGTGCCGTCTGTTTCTCCTACACCTGGTTCTCGATCATTCTTTTACTGGAACATTCACGCGGACACTGGAAGGCGGCGATATTCCTATATAAAGGGGGGTTGCAGACAGACGGAGTGAGTCAGTCAGCTGGTTAGTGAGTGTGAGTGAGGAGACGTGTTAATGAACGAAAAGATTGTGCAACGGAAGACTGTATGAACTGTGTATGTGTATCGGAGTTTATGTAATCGCGAGTACAAGTGAAGTTGTAACGGACGAACTGGTGAATTGTAATTGTGTGCAGCACGTAATTCTGTGTAATTGGCAAGTGTTAAACTGTAAGTCGGTGGAAATAAAGAACATTTTTGAGTGGAGAAATTGTACTTTTCATTTCACGAACCCACAAAGTCATACTGGTGTCAGGAAGCGGGAAAACAACATAACATCACCGAACATTACAACCATGGAGGCAGCATTAGAAAAGATTTTAGCGGAACTGAAAGAAATGAAGACGGCAAATGAAAACCTCGCTGCAAAAACAGAAGCGGCAAATAACAGCCTGGCCGCGAAGCTGGAGACTATAAATGACAACCTGGCCGCGGAACTGAAACTAATGAAGACGGCCAACGACAACATCACCCGGAAGATGGAAGAAATGAAGGCCGAATTAACAACGAAAATAGAAGCGGCAAAAAACAACCTGGCCGCAAAGCTGGAAGAAATGAAGACGGCTAACGATAACCTCACGGAGAAGACGGAAGAAATGAAGGCGGCGAACGAGGCTCTCGCCGCAAAGTTTGAGGAACGGTTGGCCGGCGTGAGGGATGACGTCACGAATCTGGGCAAGCGGAAGGGTCAAGTAGACGACCGCCTTAACGATTTAGAGGAAAAGGCCGACAACATCGCAAAACCCCTCACACGCCTGACGGAGGAAAACCGGTCTTATGTGTGGACGGAGGACGCCGAAGACGCTTTCCAGCACCCGAAGGGGACCCTGTGCAGTGCTCCAATTTTGGGTTTCCCACAACCGGGTGGCGCCTTCATTGTGGACACCGACGCTAGCGACCATTACATTGGAGGTGTCCTATCGCAGATCCAGGACGGCCATGAGCGCACAAGAGTGGAAGAGAAGGAGCGTGCCGCAGCAGTCCGAGCAGTTGTGGCAGTGCCTGCTGAAGGCTGGGATAGCGCAGGCCTGAGGAGGGAGCAGCTGGCGGACGCAGACTTGGGGCCACTCTTGAGGGAAGTGGACGCAGGGACGAGGCCAACCTGGGAGGACATCGCACCAAAGAGCGCCACCTACAAATCGTGCGGGGCCCAATGGGACTCGTTGAAGACCAGAGAGGGCGTGCTGTTCCGGGTACGGGAGTCACCCGATGGGAAGGCGCAGAGAGAACAGTTGGTACTTCCCCGGAGTAAGGTCCCGGAAGTCTTGGAGGAAGAGCACGCCGGTACTTCAGGAGGACACCTGGGAGCGAACCGAATGATTCGCAAACTACGGCAGCGCTACTTCTGGCTCAGACTCCGGGCAGATGCTGGTGGTACACCTGGACCGCCTCGCACGCTACGATGGGGCTGTTCGGGGCGAACAGCTTTGAGGAGGGAGCAGTGTCACACGAGCGTTGGAACACCCTATGAAAGCAGCTGAGAGCGGGAGACGAGGGAGGTCCGTGTTAGCTACGCCCTCCCCTCGTTTGTCTTAGAGTGGTGACAGGCAGTGGTCGGGAGAAAAACATGACTGTGCCGTCTGTTTCTCCTACACCTGGTTCTCGATCATTCTTTTACTGGAACATTCACGCGGACACTGGAAGGCGGCGATATTCCTATATAAAGGGGGGTTGCAGACAGACGGAGTGAGTCAGTCAGCTGGTTAGTGAGTGTGAGTGAGGAGACGTGTTAATGAACGAAAAGATTGTGCAACGGAAGACTGTATGAACTGTGTATGTGTATCGGAGTTTATGTAATCGCGAGTACAAGTGAAGTTGTAACGGACGAACTGGTGAATTGTAATTGTGTGCAGCACGTAATTCTGTGTAATTGGCAAGTTTTAAACTGTAAGTCGGTGGAAATAAAGAACATTTTTGAGTGGAGAAATTGTACTTTTCATTTCACGAACCCACAAAGTCATACTGGTGTCAGGAAGCGGGAAAACAACATAACATCACCGAACATTACAACCATGGAGGCAGCATTAGAAAAGATTTTAGCGGAACTGAAAGAAATGAAGACGGCAAATGAAAACCTCGCTGCAAAAACAGAAGCGGCAAATAACAGCCTGGCCGCGAAGCTGGAGACTATAAATGACAACCTGGCCGCGGAACTGAAACTAATGAAGACGGCCAACGACAACATCACCCGGAAGATGGAAGAAATGAAGGCCGAATTAACAACGAAAATAGAAGCGGCAAAAAACAACCTGGCCGCAAAGCTGGAAGAAATGAAGACGGCTAACGATAACCTCACGGAGAAGACGGAAGAAATGAAGGCGGCGAACGAGGCTCTCGCCGCAAAGTTTGAGGAACGGTTGGCCGGCGTGAGGGATGACGTCACGAATCTGGGCAAGCGGAAGGGTCAAGTAGACGACCGCCTTAACGATTTAGAGGAAAAGGCCGACAACATCGCAAAACCCCTCACACGCCTGACGGAGGAAAACCGGTCTTATGTGTGGACGGAGGACGCCGAAGACGCTTTCCAGCACCCGAAGGGGACCCTGTGCAGTGCTCCAATTTTGGGTTTCCCACAACCGGGTGGCGCCTTCATTGTGGACACCGACGCTAGCGACCATTACATTGGAGGTGTCCTATCGCAGATCCAGGACGGCCATGAGCGCACAAGAGTGGAAGAGAAGGAGCGTGCCGCAGCAGTCCGAGCAGTTGTGGCAGTGCCTGCTGAAGGCTGGGATAGCGCAGGCCTGAGGAGGGAGCAGCTGGCGGACGCAGACTTGGGGCCACTCTTGAGGGAAGTGGACGCAGGGACGAGGCCAACCTGGGAGGACATCGCACCAAAGAGCGCCACCTACAAGTCGTGCGGGGCCCAATGGGACTCGTTGAAGACCAGAGAGGGCGTGCTGTTCCGGGTACGGGAGTCACCCGATGGGAAGGCGCAGAGAGAACAGTTGGTACTTCCCCGGAGTAAGGTCCCGGAAGTCTTGGAGGAAGAGCACGCCGGTACTTCAGGAGGACACCTGGGAGCGAACCGAATGATTCGCAAACTACGGCAGCGCTACTTCTGGCTCAGACTCCGGGCAGATGCTGGTGGTACACCTGGACCGCCTCGCACGCTACGATGGGGCTGTTCGGGGCGAACAGCTTTGAGGAGGGAGCAGTGTCACACGAGCGTTGGAACACCCTATGAAAGCAGCTGAGAGCGGGAGACGAGGGAGGTCCGTGTTAGCTACGCCCTCCCCTCGTTTGTCTTAGAGTGGTGACAGGCAGTGGTCGGGAGAAAAACATGACTGTGCCGTCTGTTTCTCCTACACCTGGTTCCCGATCATTCTTTTACTGGAACATTCACGCGGACACTGGAAGGCGGCGATATTCCTATATAAAGGGGGGTTGCAGACAGACGGAGTGAGTCAGTCAGCTGGTTAGTGAGTGTGAGTGAGGAGACGTGTTAATGAACGAAAAGATTGTGCAACGGAAGACTGTATGAACTGTGTATGTGTATCGGAGTTTATGTAATCGCGAGTACAAGTGAAGTTGTAACGGACGAACTGGTGAATTGTAATTGTGTGCAGCACGTAATTCTGTGTAATTGGCAAGTGTTAAACTGTAAGTCGGTGGAAATAAAGAACATTTTTGAGTGGAGAAATTGTACTTTTCATTTCACGAACCCACAAAGTCATAATATGTATATATTGTACACATAAATCATTCAGAATTAAGAGTTATTCACTGGGTATTATGAGAAAATTCAAGAAACATATTTCATTCTTTGTGCAAATATCTGAAATGTGGTATTGTAATAAAAACAATGAAGATATTTTTAATAAAATCAAAACTAGAGAAATAGTTTTTGTTTAAGGATAGTTTTTGGGTGGGATAATCTGTCGTCGCATCCTTCTAAGACTTTTCGTTATTAAGTTATGACAGCCACACGTATGCAAATACTTTATAGAAATCTCCTTCAATATTCAGGAAGGCGGAAGACTCGTATTTCTGGTGAAATCTGGATACTGTGATTTTAGGTGGAATGTCTCTATTTACTATAGGTAAGCGTTAGAGAAGTCTGCGTCATGCTTTGGTTCCTTGCCACGGAAAGCGCAGGATTGATCTCACCTCTGGCGCTTGAGGACTTTAAGTCCCAGATATAGGACTGGTAGTCACTCAGCATCGTGAGGAAAGTGAGGAGCTCCGATAGGTAGTGAAACCTGGGTGCAAAAGCCAACTTTATGGGGGTGCCGAGATGCTGCCCACATCCCTCTACCTTGAGTATGTGGGCGTCAGGCTGGCAGCTGGATTGGCAGGCTTTAGCCCAGTAGGGCTGTTACGCCACTGGTTTCTTTGATTTACTTATTTATTTAATTTTGAAGCGTTAAAGAATTTAAACGTGTTTTAATAGCTTCAAGGCACTTACCTAAAAGGACATTATTTGCTATGAAATCTCAATATCACTTTGGAGGGAATTCCAAATTTCCTTTCTTAAAATAAGTAAATAGTGAATTAGGATTTTCAGTTGGCACTGCAGCTAGTCTTGATCTATTGTACTTATGCTCCCATTTCAGGGAGGAGGTATGAGGCGAGAGGAGACAGAGGGCGGTCGTCACAAGCAGCTATGACAAAGCAGAGGGAAAGGTCATACATTTTACTTAGAGACCGGCAACCGACCTACGGGAGGAGAGCATGTCATCCCGTCATGCACCGCCGAGACTCTCGCCGACACTTCTACCATGAGACAACCAGATGACAGTTGATGTGAAATGGTAATGGAGATGAAATGGAGAGACAGGAAATTCGGTGGATATAATTAACCTATCTTATCTCTCATATGGTTGTCTCTTTCAGGTTAGAAGTGTCGGCAGGTATCTCGGAGGTGGATACTATGCTCCGGTCGAACACCTTCTCCTCCGGCGGGACAGACTTCCAAGCCAGCCTAGTTGGGCGATTCAGGAACGTGGCTGGCAAGTTGCCTGCTTGGAATTTTACTTGCTCTTGCAGTGGGGTGCGGCCTCCGGTTTCCGAACCGGCCTCGTGACTGTTTCGGGCCACGGTATATGTGATTATCGTTCTCCTGGACCGGCGGGGAGTTTCTCTCTAGTAAAATTTAGGGACCCCGCCCTCTGTAATGTAGTGACTCCTTGAGGTCAGGCGCCCTCTGTATTCTCTCCCGTAATTCTCCCTCCCGGGGCTGCCCCACTTGGAGGCATAGTTACAAAAGACCAATCCGGTTAAGGTGTGTGCTCCGAACAATCCAATCCTTCTCTACAAAAGTTAGTTTGGATTATGAGGATTTTTTTGATAATTTTATGTATTACATCCTTAAAGGATAGAGAATTTAAAAACCAAGCTTGACATTTAACATACTTTTTGATTCTGAGGTATACTGTTTACAGACACTCACCCGTGTACACGGACCATTTTCTTTTCTTTATTTTCATACGGGAATCTCAAAATGTAATTTTCTTTGGGTGAAAATAGGGGTGTCGATTATTTGGATTAAATAAAATACATTCTCTGCCTGCTATGTACTTACTTGGTAGAGAAAGTAAAAGATAGAAAGTTTCAAGTCGCTTTTCAGATCTCATGTGCAAAAATATTTTGCAAGAATTTTACAAAGCCTATAGTGTGAAGTATTGGGTGCACAGATTGATAAAACTAATGAACAAAATATGACAAGGAACATTATTTGTTCACGTCTCAGTATATTTAACTCTGTCGTAAAAACTTCTGAAACGAAAAATTTTACCGTAAAAAGTTATAAAAGGTGGCTGAGTTGTACGTAATAATAAAAGTTGAGTAGTTGACTCTCTTTTGTTTTAATTACTTCAATAAAATATTTCTAGAACACTGCTCACAGACGAACGAATATTCTTTTTTTCCTGAGTTTGACAGAACATCATTTGCTTGTGCTGAGGAGAGCTGTACTTTGAGAGAGGACTGGGTGAAGAGGGGTGCATTATCATAAGAAAGAACGACCCCGTGGCACTTCTCCCACACCTTCAGTTGTCTTCCCTTCAAATTTAAATCACAAATGGATGGGAATGTGAGCAAGTTAAGAGGGGCCAAGTGCAAAGAAAATGGACCTAGACTTTAGTTATAGAACTTCTGAAATGATAATTATTACTCAAACTGTCATCCCGATAATCATTTCCAAAAAATATACAAATGTTTGGGAGTTGTATCAGCTGTATCTCTTATTACTTTCTCAACACTTCCCTATATAAGGAGGAGGAGATATTGTATTGCACCGAAAAAAAAATCAATATTGGGATCTCACTGGAAGTAAATGTTAACATGTTTTAAAAGAGGTCCTTTTTTGAAGTGTTTAGTAGTGGTTAACTGCTCATTCTTAATACATAAGGCAGCACAGCCGATTTATGTTATGTTAACGGCACTGCAAGGATTATCTACGCCGCCGGAGAGCTGGAGTTTAATCCCGTAGTTGTTTCACATGTAGTAAATATATAGATATGGTTGTCGTAATCCTCGCTATGGACAGGCTCATTAACATAAAAATAGCTTTTAAGCACATTTAAAGAGCACAGATCTTAGTCGAAGTTTGGTCGCGAATTGAATTCGGACCTTGGGATAGTAGACTACAGTATAAACATTTTCTGAAAGGCAGAAACGAATTGTGTTCATTTTATGGCCAGAGCATAATTAAATTCGAAATAAAGCTTCGATTGTAATTGCTAAAAAATTGAATATAGTGAAAATAGTGGGAGAAATATTTAAGACGATACATTTGTGCCCTGATGTAGTGGGCGTGTAGGGCGAGGAGGGTAACGGGTAACTAAGTTTCCACTGGTTTAAAAGTGTTGATATAAGAATAACGACAGACCATGTTATAAAACTTGGAGTTCTTTGTGCATTGCACAAAGCTACAATTGGTGTTATATTTTGTTCATTACATGAAGAATTGTGGTTTCCTTATCCGCAATGTAAGTGGAAGAATCCTCAAGGATGAGTATCCCCGTTGTACCTATAGTGAAGAATCCACATTTACAGTACATATGCCAGTCCCTGAATTCCTCTAGTGCTCTAATTATAAAAAATACAGTGGGATGCATATAAACCTGAACCACTCCAATAGGCCAGAACTTTTGAACCAATAATAAGACACACTTGCAACTTTGGGAGAATAAAATACACAATTGGGAGATTATATTACACTATTTATGTCTCAGAGAAAATGTTGGAAGCGTTCTCCACCAACATTTATACAGGTATGCACTCGATCCACCATATTCTCTGAAGTTTTACGGAGAGTATCCTCGCCAATGCTACTCATTTCGGTTCGAATGGATTCCTTGAGAACATCAATTGTCCGTGGCCTATTCTTGTACATTCTATTTTTGGTTACCTCCACAAGAAAAATTCGGTGAGGTTAGTTCAGTGGATTTTGGGGGCCACCTTTTGAGATTATTCGATTATCAAAGAAACTGGTTACTAGTTCCATGTTGTCATTATAAACATGGCACGTTGTTGCATCTTGTTCGATATAACCTTCTTTCAATTCGATATCATCTCCGTGAAACTTCAGACAATATGGTAAGGCGAGTGCAAACATCTATAGATGCTGGTGGAGGACACTTCCAACACTTTCTCTGAGATGTAAATAGTGTTAATTTAATTTCCCAATTGTGTATTATATTCTCCCAAAGTTGCAGATGTGTCCATTATTGGTTTAGAAAGTATGGCCTATTGAAATGGTTCAGGTTTATATGGATCGTCGAAATGGTGGGTGGGAGGAGTTGGATTTCTCGTGAATTCGCCTATGTTCTAGCCGGGTCTCGATTGTTTGAGAAATTTCTGGTTTGTTAGAAAGCTATTAAAAGTCAGCCCGCCCACCAAAGACAGTCAGTCGGTAATTGAACGCGTGCGGGTAAACAGCTGTGTTTGTTGACCTTGTATGTTGTATTCTGTATGTGTACGAAGCGTATTTCTGCGGAAATAAAGTGCAATTTTTTGTGTTTGTAACCTGGACTTTTTATTTCACGAACCCACAAAATCACAATATTAAGAAATATGGACATAAAATGATAGTTTAGAAGTTCGTGGTAGAATGAGAATTTCCTCGCATTCAGCATAAACATCCATTGGGAAAGCCACCAAGAAAATCTGGAGTGCAGTGCCTGCTGGACGGAAATAGAGAATGGAACCCGAGACGAGCCTCACACGTTGCTGCGGAGCCATTTATCTCGGTTGTAAATAATTATGTGTATTTGTTTGTGTCTGTTCCACAGGGAAAGAAAAAATGTTGGAAATATTTATTGTAATCCTTTATAAAGTAAAAAGTAAAGTATTATGAGTGAGTTTACTGCGAGCTTATTTTGCCTATTGTGTAGGCAGCAGCTGGTGCCTGTGTTTAGTTCTTGCAAACTAGCTATCAAAGCAATTCTAGTGGTTTGGAATGGAATTCAGTTTCTGTAGGTATGCTAAGAGTGAGCATACACACTTACCTATGTACATACTTACTGCAAGTTCTCAACTTCTGACATTGAATTACATTCCTCTTACTACTATCCACTGGAATTTTCAGAGTGGAATTAATAAACGAACTTTACATCAGAAAGTAATATAATATCCCCTTGTTTGCTTGTTTTTGGAGCTGTTCTAGACATGACAGTGAATTTAGCAAAGCTTTCACATACTTCATCATAGTGAGTCGTGCTTTGGGTCCATCTTAGCGATGCCCGGAATGATAACGACTAAATTCTCGCTAGACACTAGGCATTTTGATGGAATCTGCCAAGAGGAATATATTCATTGCACATACGACCTCAGTGTTACATTTTCCTACTTCTATGGCTTTAGAAGAGGTGGTGGAATGAGATTCTGTCTCTTTCTCCATTTGCAATCCGTGCACGTAGATCCCTATTGGGTACACACAGTATCATTGCCGAAGACGTCAGTAGACCACTCTCCTCAAAGTCAACTTTTTACTTAAGATCACCCTCTTTGAGGTTACCAAAAGATGTAATAAAAAACATAACGGAGGCGGTCTAAGAGACTCGAGGATAAAGGCGAGGGATTGCAAGAAAGAAGAGAAATGAGAAGGAGCAGTAGTAGATTGTGAGGCGCTAAGGCTTTTTTCTTTCGCTCTCTGCCTTTTTGTTTGTATTCTCAGTCAACGGTCTATGTCAAACTGTAAAATAGAAAACTTGCATCGGGTAATATTTATGAATATAGAATGTAGCTAAGTAGTCACAGAAGTTGACTTCAGAAGTAAAATATTACACACGGAATCCCATCATGACATTGGCATATGCGTTCATAGGATGTTACAGGCTCAAGAATAAACATTAATTAGAACTGGACCTAAATTCGCTTGTTTATTTACTCCAGAGCAATTAAGACCACAGAATCCTTCCACACCACTAAAAATACAAATAAAAAATCTCGAATAAATGGAAAGCTAATGCAAAGCAACAATGGCAAATAATAAAGTGAGAGAAAGGTGATTCAAAGTAACCACCTTTAAAGAAAAGCTTTGCTCTCTTTTTTGCCCCCTAAAGAGAAGATGATGTGAACTCACTCCCTTCTCCATCCCTTTGGCAATTTTACGATACGTAAAGTTATTGTAAACTACATCGAGATTTTCATAGTCAGAACTATTCGTTGGTCATGCAAAGCGCTCCAGTTAGCCCTGCTGGCCTGTGTTTTGCTGCCATGCGAGTACTTTGAACGTCGTGTTCTCAGACTGTAGTTATAAAGTAAGTACTGTCATCGTATTCTTGCATGTTTTACACTTTATGCCCTCATTAACAACATCTAATTTCGAACTTACATTAATTAACGTGCAATTGCGTACTTAAGCATTCCTTTTGAAACTAAGGATGCGATCTGATGGGAGTTCGTAAATAAACTAGGAAACAAAGAGATAACAACTTTAAAATTATGAAACACGTTAGCTGTAAGTGTGTCCTAAGCATTAGATACATAATATATATGTGCACTGAAGTCAGAGACGGGGAGGTGGATACTATTTGCATTTGCCTATACATGATTGTATCACATTTTCACATTAAGGTATATACAACGTCTGGTAATACCTCAGATCAGCAGGTATTAATTTTTTTATTTGTAGTTTGATATTGTAACTAAGGTGTTCCCAACAGTAAAGGGAACCAGCTGCATTCTTCATTTGTTGGAATGGAGTTGGTTGCCATCCCTTTTTCCTTTAATAGGAACTGATTAGCCAAATCAGAAGTATCATAATTCCTTCCCCATGTGGAGAAAATCAGGTGGTTTCGCTCTACTGCTGTGAAGACCTTAGCTGTGATGTCAGTCTAATTATATAGTGGAGTATGCATAAGGCAGCACCGGCGGTGGACAATGATGATACATGGAATTAAATATTTGGGAAGGAGACATTCCAAACCCAAGTTTATGTATTTTCGTGTTAATGAGAATTGTCATTGAAAATATTGTCCAGGAGGAATTTGAACCGCACACATTCCAATATTAAGCGTCGTCGTTTCCGCGGATCCACTTCTCAGTTGCAGAAACGAGATGCTGTTAACGTTGATGTATATAACGATAATCTATTATGATGGATGGAAAGGGTAACTTCCTTTATATATGCAGTTATGAGGTTCTGAAAAAGTCAAGCTAAGTAATCTGGAATAGAAGCATTCCAGAGAGAACAATGGAGAAAATATGTTTCTTCTATTCTTCAGGAGAACACATAAGCCTTACTACTTTATGTTATCAAAATTTGTGGGTGCAGCTGATGAATCTAATGTACACTTAAGAACACGTTTTGGTCTATCAATTACAATTGAAGTTAAATTTCAGTAGCCGAAATGAGCATTATCATGGGGGGTTGGGAGGATACGCTATTTCATAATGCAGCAAATCAGATATTTCCTTTTGCGTATGGATAGCTAGTTGCTCAAGTATCAGCACTCAATTTTTGCTTTAACCTGATTTTCGGTGAAGTTTACACGAGCAAAACTTTAGGAACTTGTATGCCACTGTTTCCAAAAATCATTTCCAAGCCAGTTTTCTATTGGAAACGGAGAAAATTAGATTCTTTCTTTAATTTTCTTTCTTTATATTTTATTTCATATTTTTGTTACCATAGTATAGTTTGTAGACACTACGGTCAGGCCAAGCTGTTCAAGTTTCAATTGAAATTAAGACAATTAATTCTGTTTCCTCTATTCTATTTCTCATAATCAATAATGACATAACTTACATAATTCATTTGATAACTCGGAAAATATAAAATGTATACATGCCGAAGATTCCATAATTTTGTAATCAAACATAAAAGAGTTCATAACTATGAAAAATAAAAAATCTTTAGTAACAGGTTTCGTAACCATAAAAGCTGAGAATGAGAGGCTACCCTTAGGAGTGTTTAATATACAAATACAGCCGTATTACAAATAAATGAATTTCTGCGAAAATGTTAAGAGGGATACCAGGCACCAATTAACAGCAGTGGATATCTCTGTGAAGAACATGAGATATTAAAGCGTGTGTTACATTACATTACATCTAAGAACATCGTGTGCTATATGGACATTCAGCGTCTTATAAGAGGCAGTGGCGAATCTAAAGGTGCAATAGACTCAAGTGGGTTTCTTTACCAATTCATCAAAACTATTTCTTAAAGAATATTTTTAAAATTTTAACCTTCTATCTACTTCAAGTCGATCGACATAAGCGTTTTAGAAATGCTTCAGTTGCGCATTTACTTGTAGTTCATATGGAAATATGGAAATACAGACACATTAAGCAATAGACAAATCTCTTCAGAGATGTCGATGTGTAACGAATTTGAAACTCCCTTCTCCTTATATGGCCAGGAGGGAAAAAGAAATAACAACTTCCATTGGGAAACATACGACGTACTGCATCCTCCTAATTTTCTTTCGCTATTATTCTACAAATTATTCTCACAAATTCCTATTATCTCCACTACATATTAAACGGAATAGATATTTGTAGAAATAGCTTTATCACATTTTCCCTTGAAGATGAAGCTGTAATAGGTGAATGCAATACACTTAAGCGATAGGCAATCTTCAAAAAGCTGGTCGCTCTGTAATAAAATTAAAATTCCTATCCATTTGTATAGTAGGACAAAAAATACGAGACCTCTATAAGTATCTGAAATTCAAGCAGATAGCAAATAATATCTGGAAAATGGGTATCTAAAATAAAACAGTAAATGTATACTATAATGAGATGTACAATCCCTGTGCAGTGACATTTTGGTTATCCCTTACGGTTTACGAGTTATACAAACGTAACAATAAACAAGACTTCCATTTCTACTTTCAGAAAGTTTAAGATAAACGTATACTTAAATTTGAATGGAAATATATTAAACACATTGTAATTCAATCAGGTAATTTTTTGTAAATAATTAAATAATGTTATTAGATACTGTTTCTTTGTAGCTACAATAGCATTTGAGATACACGGTGATCACCTTAAAATAATGTTCCCATTGCTTATGAAAAAAAAATCCTCTTTGAGGAAAGTATAGCCATTGAAAACCATTTTAAGGGATATCTCTGAGCGGGTGAAAACTACATAAAAGAGCCGTTATTTGATATACATTTTCCTCACTCACTAGATATAATTTTTCTGCAGTAGCATTTTGTCCTATCTCTTACGGTTTACCAGTTCAGCACAATTTATCCAGAATTAAGAATGCTTCAGAGGAGGTTACCAGAATATTCAAAGTTCGTCTTTGCTTTGTCATGACAATATCTTAAATATACGGTAATTTAATCAAAATTGTTAGATCCATTTTGAGGGCATATGTTGAAAAATTTCGTTGTGAATTTTACAATGTAAATGGTCGTTTACGATAAAAGTCCTTAATTCAAACTGACACGCATGCGTTTCTAAAAAAAAAAACTTTTTTAATTATTATGTACTTCCCAATGCAAAAGTTTTCCAATCTACAAGGGGGTTGGCAGGGCAAGGGAAATAAAATTCGATTATCGTTTGGTTCAGCCTGGTGAGAGGAAAGGTCAGGTTTAACTGCTATCAACAAGACATTCCCCTCCTCCGACCACAGCAGATAGGGGACGATGAACATAATAACGATTAATGCTACCTTTAGGCACTCTACCCAGCAATAACAAAAACGATAACGACAATGTTAATGGCAATTATATTGATAATGATATGATGATGATGATAATAATAATCATAATAATAATAATAATAATAATAATAATAATAATAATAATAATAATAATAATAATAATAATAATAATAATAATAATAATAATAATAATAATAATAATAATAATAATAATAATAATAATAATAATAATAATAATAATAATAATAATAATAATAATAATAATAATAATAATAATAATAATAATAATAATAATAATAATAATAATAATAATAATAATAATAATAATAATAATAATAATAATAATAATAATAATAATAATAATAATAATAATAATAATAATAATAATAATAATAATAAAAATAAAAATAATAATAATAATAATAATAATAATAATAATAATAATAATAATAATAATAATAATAATAATAATAATAATAATAATAATAATAATAATAATAATAATAATAATAATCATAATAATAATAATAATAATAATAATAATAATAATAATAATAATAATAATAATAATAATAATAATAATAATAATAATAATAATAATAATAATAATAATAATAATAATAATAATAATAATAATAATAATAATAATAATAATAATAATAATAATAATAATAATAATAATAATAATAATAATAATAATAATAATAATAATAATAATAATAATAATAATAATAATAATAATAATAATAATAATAATAATAATGATAATAATAATAATAATAATAATAATAATAATAATAATAATAATAACAATAATAATAATAACAATAACAATAATAACGATAATGATAATGATAACGATAACGATAATAATGATAATGATAATGATAATAATAATAATAATAATAATAATAATAATAATAATAATAATAATAATAATAATAATAATAATAATAATAATAATAATAATAATAATAATAATAATAATAATAATAATAATAATAATAATAATAATGATAATAATAATAATAATGATAATAATAATGATAATGATAATAATAATGATAATGATAATAATAATGATAATGATAATAATAATGATAATGATAATAATAATGATAATGATAATAATAATGATAATGATAATAATAATGATAATGATAATAATAATGATAATGATAATAATAATGATAATGATAATAATAATGATAATGATAATAATAATGATAATGATAATAATAATGATAATGATAATAATAATGATAATGATAATAATAATGATAATAATAATAATAATAATAATAATAATAATGATAATGATAATAATAATAATAATAATAATAATAATAATAATAATAATAATAATAATAATAATAATAATAATAATAATAATAATAATAATAATAATAATAATAATAATAATAATAATAATAATAATAATAATAATAATAATAATAATAATAATAATAATAATAATAATAATAATAATAATAATAATAATAATAATAATAATAATAATAATAATAATAATAATAATAATAATAATAATAATAATAATAATAATAATAATAATAATAATAATAATAATAATAATAATAATAATAATAATAATAATAATAATAATAATAATAATAATAATAATAATAATAATAATAATAATAATAATAATAATAATAATAATAATAATAATAATAATAATAATAATAATAATAATAATAATAATAATAATAATAATAATAATAATAATAATAATAATAATAATAATAATAATAATAATAATAATAATAATAATAATAATAATAATAATAATAATAATAATAATAATAATAATAATAATAATAATAATAATAATAATAATAATAATAATAATAATAATAATAATAATAATAATAATAATAATAATAATAATAATAATAATAATAATAATATAAAAAACTTCTTCTTGATCTTCATCCTCTTCTCCTTTATCTCCTGCTTCTCCTTCTTTCAGAAATTAATTAAATTCTTATTTCCTGGGTTCTATTCCAAGCCATTTCTTAAGTAATCAACAGAAATATCTCCTTCGAGATTGTTGATGTTTTTTCACCTATTTCGTCTCTGCTAATAGAGGAATAGTGATCACACTGTAGAACTTCTCTTGGGTTTGTTTTCTAATTAAAGCTCTTTCTGATTGTTCTGAAAATTGCTTTTAATTTATTATTTACAATCTCAGCATATTTGTGACATAGTGGGCGATGGGTACTGCCTTGCTATCTTCACTTAAATATTTAAAATACGTTAATTTCTAGGAAATAATTAGTTTGAAATAATTTACGATTACTTCCCTTAATAACCAAAACAAGCTTTACCACCGTTAATGCATTAATTCAGTCATAAAATGTCTACGTCTGAAACAAGATTTCCATGAATAGCTTCCTCCCCCCCCCCCCCCCGCGATGTATATGTCGCCTTTAACATCTAAATTCGTATCATTAGCCCTGCCTTTGGAATAATTGCTTATCAGTAATGCTATAATCTTGTTTTTCTGTTGCATTTATCATTGGATTTCCTATACATTAAATTCACACACACACACACACAAACACACACACACACACACACACACACACACACACACACACACACACACACACACACACACACACGGACACACACTAGCTCACTCACTCTCTTTACTCGTGCCTCTAGAGCTCGGGAGGTGGTAAGTAATACTGTTCCTAAACTTTTGAAAAGTTGAATGTTACGGTAAAAAGAATACGGTTTTGTTATGTTTTTAGGTCACTGAACACGAAAATGATACCTAAATTGTTTGGTTAGCTCTTCTTTTCAAGATAGTATCACTTATTATATGTAAGTTGCAATAAAATATGAAAAAATGAAAGCACCGAAAAAAATTGTTACCTTAATGGCGACTCCTTTTGGGCTGTCTATGATATTCTGTTTCAGGAGTATCCCTTTTCACCATCCAGAAATATTCGGCTAACATAGCAGCATTCCATTTCCCTTTGTACCTTTGTTCCATCATTGAAATGTCCTGATGAAATCGCTCACCACGTTTATTGCTGACGTCACCACACTTTGGAGGCTGAAAGTACAGGTGGGAATTTAAAAAGTGCATTTTTAGTGACATACTGCTTTCCAGCTATTTATATGAGTCCATTAGATTTTCTACAAGTTATTCAAAATTCTTCTTCTTTAAAATTTCCCAGAAAATTGTTTGAAATATTTTTAAATGGTTCCCATGCTGCTTTCTCTTTTTTACTTAACTCTGTTTCAAATTGGTTATCTTTGAAAATTTCTCTGATTTGAGGTCCAACAAACACGCCTGCTTTCACTTTTTCATAACTGAGTCTTGGGAATTTTTCACGTAAGTGAATGCAGAACCATTCACACCCAAAACTTTTACAAAAATATTCATAAGCTCCAATTTTATATGTATTGGAGGCAGTAAAATTTTGCTTGACTCTATCAATATTCATGTGCAACATTTTCGAATCGTAGTGTTAATGACTGTCTTTTGGGCCAACTTTTCCTAACATAGTGGCTTTTCAGGGCACGGCCATCGCACAGGAAACATTCTCACAGGAAACAACAGTACTTGGTGTAGACGGCTTGCAGTCCTAATAAAATGGTAATTACCTTGAAATCACCGCATAATTCCCACTGGTATTTTTTATAATCTACTCCCATCAGATACTTTTCATATTTATATACCTTTCTTTGCGTTGGTAGTATATTCCTTAGGAGTGGAATTGAACTTATTTCCGTTATATGAAAGTACTGCTTTAAGACTTGTCTTTGAAGCATCAATGAATAGTCGCCACTGATCAAGAATATGCCTTACATTTAATGCAACCATCAGCCAATCAACGTCTTTGCAGTACATAAAATCTCCTTCAGTTGTAAAGAATTGCTCCAAATCTTTATTTCTAGTTCCAAATGTTGTCACTTTCATGGAGGGGTGCAGATAAGTTCATTGTTACAACCCCGATGCCAGTAGTTCTGCCTTATGTTTAGGAAGATCTAGATCCCTAATGAAATCATTGAGCTTTCTTGTGTGACCTTATGATTGGACGCGTCTCTACTTGGCATGTAGTCTGCATCTCTTGAAGTTGATGGCTCCTGTTCTTCACTTTTTGAGGAAACACTGTTATGTTCGTCAGAGTCAACAATAAAATTTTTTGGAGGTTGAGGATCAGGGAGTCCTTCACTATGAAGTACAGGCCGAATTGCTGAAGGTATATTGGGGTACATAAGTGTTGATATTTTCTTCATGGACATACCTTTCTTGATAGGGGGGGATACAGAAATAACAATCCGTAGTATGATTGGTAGGCTCGCTCCAAACCATGGCCACTGCAAACGGCAAACAACGTCCTTTTTCCTTTGACCCACGCATTAAGTTTCGATGAACATATAGTGCAGCACACATATGGTGCCCATTTTTTGTCCTGGTGCCCTATCTTAACGCCCAAAATATAACTAATATGCTTTCTTAATATATGGTATATAGCATATATAGCAAAATATATACAGCAAAATTATTCGGATTATCCACACACTTCCAAGGAATTTTTCTACTTTTCTATAAGAACTGAATGTGAGATGATAATATAAAACAACAAAATTATCATGAAAACACTTCGGAACACAAGAGGAATATGACCACTTTTGTACAACACTTTATAATAACTCAAAACCCTCCTAGGCGACAATTCTATCGATCACGTGATGCACACGTGTGCAGCAAGAATGGATGATCACGTGATTACACAGTGTTGTGAGATTTATGGCATGCTGCCAAGAGTTTATACGTAGAGATCCAATATGTAGTGGAAAAATACGAAATATCAGGCTATGGCTGTAACTTTAAAACTAGAGCTAAACTGGAAATTTCAATGTCATTTTCGAATTCAGTGGCCCCGAATTATTAAATATTAGCTATTTTCATTTTCGTAACATTTTGTATGTAGAACAGTGTAATCTGCCAAAAGAAATTTTTCCATTTATCAGACGGAAGACAAAACTGGGACCTCAGGAAAGCGAGTATGCTAATCACCAGACCACAGATGTAGGTAGTCGATTTGAATCCTGTGCTACTATTTCTTTCATATGAACTCAAATACATTTTTCAATGTTAAAACATTTATGTAAGCACCGAGCAAGAAAGTTAAGCGGTAAAGTTTGTGTGTTCGGGAGGTGCCCTGTTCAAAGCCCGCGGTCCCACCAATTAAACCAAGTAAACACCATGGATACTAATACCATGACCCAAAGTTCCACATTAATTCTAAAACAATATCTGGTAACACATTAAAATAAATGGCAATGATAAATGCTCGAATTTCTACCCACGGATAATGGTAGCAAATGGTCTGGATAGCTTCCTAATGTCATGTATCAAGCGGAAATACATACGTACTGAAGGTGTGAGCTGCACGTGTAAGAGGGTAGGTATAGGTGACTAGCACTGATGTCTCTATAGGGCGGTAAGAAGCTATGTTAGAGGAATGAGATCTAGAAGGTAAAGCTGTCTGCCATAAGAACAGTCCTCTATGTATTTACTAACAGAAACATCACTGTATGAACACGCAGTTATAGAGACGTAAAGGAAACAGGAGAAAATTTTGTAAGCATGTTATATGTTTAAGGATAAAGATGCAAGTATAGCCCATGTATTCGCGGCAGAAAGATGCGGGTCCTTAGACGGCGCGGGCGTCTCCCTTGCTGAAGATGATGGAAGCGGGACTTGCACGCTATATGGATATTTATGAGACGGATGTGGACGCTACGAGCATACATAAAAATATTTAGATCGAAATATATTGTGAGCTGCAGCGGCCGCGATATGGAGTGTGGCAGGCGCTATGCACGTGTGCCTGGTGTATAGCTCTGCCGAAATTACTTTCTTCCGAGCAACCTCGCATCCCAATCTTAATTTTTTTTTCCTTCTTCTACAGATGTTACGTGTCTAACATATCAGGGTTGCCGCTTCCGAATTGTCTATTCTTCTGAAAATATACCGAAAGTACAGCTGTAACGCAAAGGCTCGCTTGTGCTAATGCGTTTGTCTTGAAATATCAGAAGTATAGTTAATAAATATCCACGACAATAAGAAAGACTTGTCTACTAAAATTACCTCTGCTTAGTCTGCTTATACTGTAAATAATGCGGTAGCATTTGTATGATTCATCAGCCGATATTATAGGAAGCAATAGCTAGGGTACTACATTTTTTAAAAAAAATAATAATTTGTTATACATAGGTCAGGGTACCAAAGGTAAAAGATAGATTCGAAGTTAAAAAAGCATATAATGCAATATTGCTAACGTGAGCCACGGTTCTTATCTTTATCGGGCACTATTCTAACCACCGGAGCTATCAGTACTAAAAGTCCGTTCCTAAACTGAAGAATTTAATGACTTACCTAGACGTGTTGTCACGGTAGCCCCGTCAGTTAGAGCAGCAACATCGTAAACCAAAGACATCTGATTTAAATTCCCACTGTAACACTGAAATTTCTCTCTGATTCTCTGTTTAAAACATCTCAGGAATATCTTCATACACAAACTTTTAATGTTGTACCATTTGTCGAATAAACTTTAAAATAATAAAGGAGTATCCTTTAAAAATGATATGAAAGCTAGTTTCAAGAAATAAGCCTAAATGGCTTATGAAATGGCTTACACACATAAAATCACAGAATAGTAAACCGAGACTATTTCAAATGTTTTACTCTGATATTTATTTCACTTCTTTAATCAATCTGTAGTCATTTGTGTTTTAAAATATTCAGCAAAAGAATAAAAAGTACCTATAAAAATGGCGTAAAATTTAGCTAAAGTTCTGAATAGCTGAATGTATCAGAAGAAATTTTATCGCCGAGGATAAATAAGGAATATTTAAAAGCAATTTTTTTTCTGTAATATCAGGAGAGTGGCATACATGTTATGCGAAAGTTTTGTCTTTCATCATTTCAACAAAGTGGAGCTCCTAATTAATTAGCATCATAAAAGAAAATTTTTTCAGAAGCTAGTGAAGATATCGGCAAGAAAATTGAAACAGAGTTATAATTATCGTAGAGCTGCATGTAAGAACATTGGAATTTTCAATTAGATTGGTATGAATGTACAATCTGCAATACACATTTCTTAGAATTTACCATTTAGTGCTCTTAATACCTACAGTAACATACTAAACGACTGCAGATAACATGTTATGTATATAATTACCATTGAAGAACGGCTTCCTGTTGTGTACGCTTAACGACTCCATCCATAGTTTAACAATCTTTTCTACATGATGATCTACAATACCTCTAAGTGAAGGTAATTTGTCGGATTTAACTTCTACGTCTGGGACAACCACATCGCTTTTCAGTTCAAATGATAGTACGTGACACTTTATGTATGTAAAGACAGGAAAATTCTAATACAAAACTAAGCATAATGGTGGCTGGTTTCGTCAGTTAGTTCAAGTGATTCCTGTCTAAATGTCAATATATTCCATAGTTAAACTAAGATAAAATCAATATTAAACGTAAGCCTATTGAGACTGTCTCTTATTTTTAAGTTTTCAGATCCAAATCGTATGTATATCTAGATAACCATTTCATGAATTAGTTTATTTATATGTATGTATATTATATTTAATATATAATTTATATTATATATGCATATTATATATGTATAATGCGTTTGTTCATTCATTAAACAGCTGTTAATAACATTAAAATACGCACACTTTCTAAATAAGGAAATACGTTAGTCAAATGCGCTTTTGTTAACAAAGAAACCTTATCAAGTTTTGAGAATTTCTTTTAAAATATTTAACACAACTTTATGTATCATTAAGAAAAGCATCATTGCAATTTACATTAAGAAATTCGTCAATATTTAATTAATTTCGGAACGCTGATCCTGTTCTTGGTGTTAAAATATGATGTCCTGTGTATAACAGCAAGCTTCTCTCAATTTTCGCTTTAAAACTCCACAATTTCATACTACCGAGCGATTAATTAAATAAAGTGCCATATTCGGCACTTAACTGACTGTAGGTAAGAATTCTCAAAATGTGCGAACATTTCCATATCACCAATGAAGGGAGAAAAGCATTATCGTTTGCACAGAATTTTCCATCTCAGTTTGCGGTATCCAGCTATAAAGAAGCACATAAAACAAACTCCAGAGAGTGATAGAGAAAGAAGAGGGAGAAGTTTTTAATTATCTTTAATTATTCTGCTTCAGATACCTCAGAAATCCTTTCTGACAAAAGTAACAGAATTTAATACAGAGTCTTAAAATTGGAACAAAGCTTGCTATCGCATACCAAAAATCACATGCGGCTGGAGAACAGATATAAAGTCCTTGGGTATGCTTTGATCTTAAAGCTGCGGTAAATTCACTTAATTGAGCTCTCCTATCTACTGAACCTGAATCTCCAATTCACACATTAAAGGAAATTATTTTGTAACTTCTGATATGTATGGGCTGTGAAACATATAGGTACAAAATTGTGCACAAGACAGTTGTCCACACTGTGACTTTGTGGTTTCGTGAAATTAAAAGTCCAGGTTACAAACAATTAAAATTGCTCTTTATTTCCGTAGAAACACAATTACCTCACATACACATACAACTTGCAAGGTCATCGACCACAAAAAGGTTCACTTTTACAGCTGTTTACGCGTACGCGTCCAATTACAAACTGACTGTCAGTGACAGGTGGCAGCTCCTTTTATACCTACTCACTATTCCTGAAATTCGTGGAATGTTCTCAAACAATCAAGATGGCGCTAGAATAAAGACGAACTCTCCAGAAATCCGTCTTCCTTCCCCCCACCCACAGCTTCGGCAAGCTCTTATCTCTGCAGTGCACTGCCCGTTTCTTTGAACTGGTCGCACGCACCGCCTCGAATCAACAATGCGTTCGCGACACCGCTCCCTCCTCAAGTCTGGTCGTCCAGAACAGCACCATCGTAGCGGTCCAGACGATCCAGGTTCATCACCAACCGTTTTCCTTCGAGCATCCTCTGGATGCGCTAGACCAAACTGTTAATCCTCTTTACCACCCGGTACGGTCCTTACCATGCTTGTTGAAACTTCGGGCAGCGTCCCTTGGTCCGGGTAGGACGGTACAACTAGACCAAGTCACTTTGCTGGAACCCTTAGCTGTTGGCTTGCCTGTCGTATCGGGTCCTCATGAAGTCGCTCGTCATCTGGATGTTCTGACGAGCTATCTCGTGCATGTCGCGCAGACGGTCCACCAAGTTCTCCACATACTCGGTTGCTGGCTGTTTCGCTTCCGGGGGGCTCCCAAAAGCCAGGTCACGGGTGGAGACGTAACTCTCGGCCGAACATTAAGCTGGCTTATGTAATCCCAGTGGTTTTGCGTGTCGACGAGCGGTAGGCCAGCAGGAACAGTGGCACCTTGACGTCCCAGACTTGCTGATGGCTAGCCACGACCTTCCTCAGATGATCTTCCAGGGTCTTGATGTACTTCTCCACCATGCCGTCCCAATACGGATGTAGAGGTGCTGTACGGGTCTTGAAAACCCAAGCCTCCCCAGTTCCTCCTTCATCAGGTTAGATTCAAAATTGTTGCCCTGATTACTGTGGTGCTCAAACGGCACCCTAAAGCGGCAGAACAGTTGCTCCATGAGGCAGTCTGGGATCGTCTTCGCCTCCTGGTTCGGGATGGAATACACTTCCGGTCACTTGGTGAAGTAGTTCACGGCCACCATCAGGTATTTGTTGTCCAGTTCGGGCACTGGGAATGGTCCAGCTATGTCGATAGCAATAGCTTCGAAATGCGCTCCGATGTTCTACAGCTGCGTGAGACCCCGGCTCCTAGTCGGGGGTCCGTGACTCGCCGCGCACACCTGACATTGACGGCACCATCTCTCAGCATCTGCTCGGAGCCTCAGCCCATAGTAGCGCTGTCGGAGTTTGTCGATCGTTCGGTTTGCTCCCAGGTGTCCTCCTGAAGTACTGGCGTGCACTACCTCCAAGACTTCCGGGACCGTACTCCGGGGAAGCACCAACTGTTTTCTCTGCGTCTTCCCGTGGGTGATTCCCATACGCGGAACAGCAAACCCTGTTTGGTCTTCAACGATTCCTATTGTGTCCAGTACGACATGTATGCAGCGCTTTTGGGTTCGATGTCTTGCCAGGTAGGTCTCGTCCCTGCCTCCACTTCCCTCAAGAGTGGCCCCAAGTCGGCGTCCGCCAGCTGCTCCCTCCTCAGGCCTGCACTATCCCAACCGTCTGCAGGCACTGCCGTGACCACTCTGACAGCTGCGGAACGCTCCTTCTCTTCCACACTTGTGCATTGGCCGCCGCCTTATAGGCAGGGTCTTCGGGACATGGCGCCTGCGTTTCCTTAGTTCTTACCTCTACGATGTTCAGATGTGAAGTTGTACTCCTGTAGCCTCTGGACCCAACGTGATGTATGGCCTTCCAAGTTCCTAACGCTAAGTAGCCAGGTGAGGGTGAAATGGTCAGTCCTCGTGTGTAATGGCTGACCGTACAGGTACTTGTGGAAGTGCTCCAAGGTATTTACTATGGACAATAGTTCTCGCCGAAGGACGCAGTACTTCTTCGCTGCCTTGGAAAGCGCCTTGCTGTAGTAAGCTATCACTCGCTCGTGGCAGTCCTGGATTTGGGATAGGACACCTCCAATGCAATGCTCACTGGCGTCGGTGTCCACAATGACGGCGCCACCAGTTTGTGGATATCCCAAAATAGGAGCACTGCAGCTGCTGTAAAGCGACTTCGGCGTCCTCCGTCCACACATACGACCGCTGTTCTTCCTTCAGGTGGGTGAGGGGCTTGGCGATGTTGAAAAAGCCCTTTATGAAGCGGCGGTAATAACTGCACAGCCCCAGGAAACTGCGCAAATCTCTCTTATCCTTTGGCCAAGGCCAATCTCTCATGGCCTGTGTCTTCTCCGGGACTGTGGCCACTTTGGTTGGTGAGACTATGTGGCCCAAGTAGTTGACTTCCATACGGAGGAGCTGGCACTTCTTCTCGTTTAGCTTCAGGTTGGTCACCTGTAGGCTCTGTAGCACCTTGCTGAGGTTGTCGAGATGGCCTTCGAATGTCTTTCCGATGATAATGATGTCGTGCGGGTGTATCCGGCAGGCGTCATAACTCAACCCTCTCATCACTGATTCCATGAATCGTTGGAAGGTATCTGGCACTTTGCGGAGGCCAAAGGGCAAAACTGTAAACTGCCAAAGCACTTGGCCTGTCAAAAATGCGATTTTCTCCTGGTCTCTCGGGTCGTGAGCCACCTGCCAGTATTCCAACTTCAAGTCTAAGGTCGAGAACCACTGCGCACCAGCAAGCGTGTACTGGGTGTCGTCAATCCGGGGTGAGGGGAAACAGTCCTTCCTGCTGACAGCGTTCAGGGTCCTGTAGCCCACGCAAAAGCGTAGCTCACCGTACTTCTTCGTCACCAAGACTACAGGGAAACACCAAGGACTGTCAGACTCTTCAATCAGTCCCCTGGATCTCATGTCCTCCAGCATGTCCCGTACCGCCGATTGTTTCGCTAGTAGAACGCTTCTAGGTGGTTGCCGAATACGCCGGGAACTTCCAGTATAAATGCGGTGGAGCACTCGGTAGGTGCGACCGTAGTCGCTGTTATCTTGGCTGAAGACGCCCTTCTATCGTCTCAGCAGTTGTCGAACCTTTTTGAGGTGTTCTGCGGTCAGATGTTCGGCCGCCCTCTCCAGTAAGTCTTCCAGCCACGGCCCCAGGTATTGCGTCGGCACCGACACCTATGTCTTCTCGATTGCGGTTACGCTGACCGCGGGTTCGCACTTCCCAACTTCATTCCGGCCTGGACGTCGTGATCGGTGTCCTTTGGGATTAGCAGTCTCACTGGCACCTCCTCTCGGCACAGCAACAATGTCCTCACTACACAAAGTCCGTGCAAAGCTGTCTTCTGGTCCAGCATCAAGTTATTTGTTTGCTGGCCTTCCAGTCGCACCATCACCACCACCTTGCTTCTCGTGGGCACAACCACGTCTTCACTCAGGACGACCCTGCAGATTCCCAGGCGTTCTTCGGGTTGCCGGAGTATCACCTATTCTCCAATGAGCTACAGGACCTTCCTGCCGACTTCGACCGTCGCCTCTGGCTCCTGAGAGCATCCACTCCCAGTATCACCTCCTCAGCCTCCTCCGCGACGAACACCCACTGACGCACGACACTCTGTCCCAAGGTCAACTTCCGCAGGTCCTCCTTCTCCACGGGCAATATGTCGCCCGAAGCCGTCACTATGTACTATGGTCGGTTTGGATTATTCGACGGCAAACCCCTGGCCATGTCAGGTCTGATGATTTTCATGGCTGCCCCGGTGTCTACGAGCACGTGGCACGGATTACCTCTCACCCAACCGTCAGCGATGAGGCTGTCATCCATCCGTCGGCTGACGGCGCGCAGTGTCACTCGAGGGGATTGTGTTGACGGTGCCGACATTCTCCACGCCACACCGTCCATGTCTCGTTTTACCATCGCTCTTCCTGGAACGGGCAGTCTTTCTCCAGGTGTCCCGGCTGGCCACATCTCCAACACACGCCACTAGGACTTCGCCGGCGTCCCTCGGCTGGCCTTTGATCTCCCGTGTAGCGGATACTCCTGGTTCTTTAGGTCGGGGTAGCCGTCACCTTGGCCGCCTCCATCCTCAATGCTGCTGTTAACGCCTCGTAGATGTTTTTGTAGTTGCCGAGCATTAGGCGCTGACGTATCTCAACGTCCCGTACCCCATCAAAGAAGGTGTAGGTGGCAAACCGGGATACGAATTCAGGTGGGAGGTCGACCAAAACTTTGCTGACCAGCTGTTCAATGGCCAGGGTGAACTCCTGCAGCGTCTCTCCTGGCTCCTGCATGTTGGCTGAGGTAGGCTGCGGCCAATCGGTTCCCAAGGGGTTCCCAGATGTACTTGTGCGCTGCCGCTGTCTGTACCGCGTTCAGGACTTCTGCAGCCCGTCCCTGGAAGCTGGCTATTAGCTGTAAGGCCTCTTCCTCTGGTTACCACTCGTTGTGCTTGGCCGCTTGTTCGATTTGGCTGCGGAAGACTTCAAGCGTGGACGTGGAATCGTACTTTGCCGGTTTGACACGCGCAGATGTTGTGTCGCGTCCCAATGAGTCGGTTTTTAAATCTTTCATCCTTCTGCCGACGATGTCCTCCACCATGGCGTTCAGGGACTTAGTGTTGGTGTCGGTCATTTCACCTAGGTCATTAACGTGACTCGCTAGATCTTCGACACGCTCGCCCAACTGTGTGACGTCCTCCTTTACGCCGGCCAACTGCTCCTGAAATTTGGCGGCGAGGGCTTCATTCACAGCCTTCATTTCCGTGGCGAGGCTGTTGTTCGCCGCTTATATTTCTGTGGTTAATTCGGCCTTCATTGGAGTCAGATTTTGATTTCTCGTGTCCAACTTTGCTGCCAGGTTGCTATTTGCTGCCTTTGTTTTCGCAACGAGAAACGAGATTGTCATTCGCCATCTTTATTTCTTTCAGTTCCTGAAACAATATTTTCCAATGCATCCTCCATGGTGGTATGTCTCACTCCTGACACCAATTGTGAATTTGTGGGTTCGTGAAATAAAAGTCCAAGCTACAAACATTAAAATTGTCTTTATTTCCGCAGAAACACAACTACGTCACACATACAACTTGCAAGGTCATCGACCCCAGAAGAGTTCACTTTTACAGCTGTTCACTTGCACGCGTCCAATTACAGATTGGCTGTCAGGGGCAGGCGGCGGCACCTTTTATACCTACTCACTATTCCAGAAATTCGTGGAATGTTCTCAAACAATCAAGATGGCGCTAGTAGAAAGACGAACTCTCCCAAAACCCTTTCCTTTCTCTTCCCAACGTTTTGGCGAGCTTTTATCTTCTCATTGCACTGCCCTTCTCTTTGAACTGGTTGCCGTGCCGCCTGGAATCAACAATGAATTCGCGACAATACTTTTCCAAAAAGAGCGAGAGAAACATTTTCCAAAGTGTTAGAGGTATAACAATATATATATTTGTTCATTGGTGCCTTAATATGTATGCGCTTTGGTGTGTTATTTGTATTTTCCCTTCATCTGATAGATTTAACACAGTTTAGTACGTGATCATAATTGTATGGTCGTAACTGTGCGGCCACGCCATGGCAAAGTAGTTATACCGATTGGCTCTCACTAAGGTGGTTTGGGTGAGATTTGTGTTGACAGTACGATGCTGGGGCGGGTTTTCTCCAGGATCTCCGGTTTACCCCACCATTTCATTTCAGTGGTACTCCATCTTCATTTCACGTATCACCAGTGTCACCACCTGCAGTGCCGTATGTAGTAAAAGCGGGGGTTTACACATTTCATTTCATTTCGTAACTGCCAAACGAAATGAACAACTTCTTTCAGTACAGACTATTCACTTTGGTCCCAAGTGTTTACATTCCTGTTGGGCTAGGCAGCGTGCGGTTAGTATGACTGTGTAGTACCTGCAATACAGACAGACAACCAAGGCTACTATTATCGCCTTCCAGACTTGCAAATGTTTAGTCTATTAAAGTTAGAATGATAAAGAATGTTAAGGGTATAGATACTGCAATTTTACTGAATGGCACCTTAACATATATACGCTTCCGTATGTTCCTTGTTTTTCCTGTTTGTCTGGTAGTTGTTCCGCAAACCAATCTCATAATTTATTATCTGATGGTATTTGCATTGTCCAAACTGCGCCACAAACGTAACAACGCCTTTCAATGTAATCATACCACTTGTTGCCTAGATACCATGCAGTTATTAGCCTTGCAGTGGGTACTCCTATTCCAACTTAGTTCTTCAGTTATCGTGCGGCCACCCATACTGAGTTACTCTCCCGCTTCATTCTTTGAAACAAAATAAACAACTATATTTTGGGTGATTCACGCGTACTTAATGATGCTAACCACCTGAACACAATAATACTCACAGAATTAACATTATAAGTACGCAATTTAAAAAAAAATATATTGACGTAATATTGTTCACTACACGGTCCTCAGAATACAAATATCTATTTACACTTAGAAACCTTACACCTGTATTTAGGTGTGCTCAATAGTGAGGAATAAATATACACGGATCACGATAGCTCTACACTCTGGAAGTCTACGGTGCAAACACCACTAGGACTGTTCTCCCTTAGTGAGGTTGTCTTTATATTTTTCTTCGTTCATTATAGCTAGTAGCCTAATCTAGGGCCTGAAATCTTTTCTACCCAAAATTTCTGACCAGAAGATAATTTAATTGCCACAGTGTTCACGCTTATGGTTCCGAATGTAGTAAGAGCGGACGTCTGCAAGTTATGGAATATAAATGTAAGCAGATATTAAAAAAGTGGCGCTGCGGTCGAGGCTACAGAGGCCTCTCACCAAGATGGCTCGGGATCGATCCCAGGGCACCGTATGTAGCAGTCTGTGGTGTACAAAGCACAGTTTGTTCCCGTTCTCCTGTATTTCCCGCAATTTATTCCCGCCGTTTCACTTCCATCCATATCAGCCCCTTCAGCCCTCTCATATCAGGCTTCTAGCTGATCATCCAACATGGCTGCCCTCTAATCCAGAGTTGTGTGCTGCCCGACGCACATCTGACCTGAGACATTCAGATGTCTTGGGGAGGAAACTCCTCCATAGGAAAAGCGCGAAACAAGGCGTTATTTAAATATCAATAATGAATCATATTACAAGGTGGAGAAGCAAGTTTGAAGATAGAAAAACAATAAAAAATCTGACTTTCTGCATTCATATGACATTCTCTAACCATACTTATAAAAACTATTTTTAAAAGCGTACTACCTACCTACTTTATATAATTTTCTTTATCCACTATAGTTTATGTAGCTTCTAAAAAGTTCTCATAGGATAGAATGTATGTTGTATTTCTTTCAAGTTAACCGAGATAAACTTTGCATAAATAGTTTTATTTCACATTTCCCCACTTGTGTAAATAAGATCGAAGAATCACTTTCGATAACACTGGTCAACAATGAAAATGCTAAATGAATAATGTCTGCTGATTCTTGCGTATTTGTGTGTGCCAAATTCAAAAACCAAGTTAGAAGTGCTGCATCACCCACCAATTTTTTGTAATATTAAAAAAACTGTTATCATGATTATTAGCATGGGGCGGTAAATATGCTGATTAAAAGAAAGTAGTTTTATCTTATTAGGTCAACAAATACAGCAACAAATGACATATTTGCTTTGGTGATTGTTGTCTGTGACTTCAGGAATGACGATGTCCAACAATAAGCCTCTCCAAAAGTATGCTTTTACGGTCCAGGTGAATGTTTACTCCAACAGCAGACAAGGAAGGTTCGTTGCAGATACAACCTGTCCTGCATAGTTGCCAAAGGAGTGGAAGCTAATAGGAGCTAATCCTGTGTGTTCTTAGTTGTAAATTAACAAGAGCAGTATTTCTAATAGTGTGTTTTCTTAAGCATTGAGAATTAGGAGCATAAATGTCTCGCAAATGTGTAAATGATGAAAACAAGTTTTGCTATATTTGTGGTGAGCTCACTTTAAAAGCACAGAGGCGAAATGCGACTTCTTGAATTAAAAGAGCTTATGAGTGTTATTTTGTCAATAAAATTGATGAGAATAAGTATCGGGCTCCATAAATCTCTTGTGCAAAATGTACAACACTATTAACCGGTTGGTTAAAAGGGAACTGTTATATGCCTTTTGCCGTTCCCATGCTATGGCGGGAAATAAGGATCATATAACAGATTGCTACTTCTGCTTGTCAAATATATTTGGAATAAGTTCAAGTCCAAAAATACTGTTAAAATTATCCATCTTTGTAATCAGCAATTAGATGACCAGTGCCTCATGGACCAGGCTTTCCCATACCAACTCCACCAGGCGGCGGTAATGTGACTGAAGATTTTGAAGGTGTTGATGACATCAGTGAATTACAACAAAGTGACCCAGATTTTGTGCAAGGCGTTACCGTAAACGAGCCGTGCTTATTAACCAAGTGATCTAAATGATTTGGTTCGTGATCTCGGGTTATCTAAAAGTAAAGCCGAGTTACTTGCTTCAAGATTGAAACGCTGGCATCTCATGCAGAATGGCACCAAAATAACTCCTTTTCGTCGACTTCAAAAGGAATTTGAGCACTTATTTTCTAAACAGGAGGACCTAGTTTTCTGTAATGATGTCGATTCTTTGATTCATAGCAGATATGCGCAAATTCTAAAGTGACAGCTATCTTAACTGTACTAGAACTTGGTTATACAAAATTTTGCTGTTTCTTGTGCATGTGGGATGCTAGAGACAAAATCAATCATTATGTTAATAAAAGTCGGCCAAAGAGAGAATTATTGAACCCAGGACAGGCAAATGTTCTTCACCAACCACTTGTAAGTGCTGACAAAATCTTATTACCTCCATTATAGTCGCACTGCTTTATCTTTGTTAACAGAAACCTCTCAGATAACGATTATACTTGCAAGCGTAAGAGGGGTACTGACCCGCTTCCCCAACCTGTGCTAAGCACCAATGAACGCATCACTTCAGCCAATGGAATTCGCAGGAATCACAAATGACAGATAGTTGGTCACTCCACGTGGAGTAATCAGTGAGTTATCTGAGAGGTATCTATTACCCAAGATAAATCCATGGTAACCGTACGAGCAGCGCGACAATACACATCAAACTGTTTGTTTAAGAACTTTGTGAAAGCAATGGATCGTGACGGGAGTGCATTTCTGTTCCTGGAAACCAAGTTTTCAAAGATCAGTGAAGCAAAAATGAAAGAGGGAATATGCGTTGGCCCTCAAATTAGACAACTTATAAACCATTCAAATTTTGAAAGCCTTTTAAGTATGTAAGAATGGTTAATTGGTTCTCTTTCAAAAACATCGTCATAAACTGTCTTGGAAACCATAGGTCTGAACATTACGCAAAATTTGTCATTGAGCTGATTGAGAACCACAAGGACATGAGATGTAATATGTCCTTGAAAATACACATTTTGGACTCCCATCTTGACTTCTTTTCTGAGAACCTCGGCGCTGTCAGCGACGAACATGGCGAGCGTTTCCATCAGGACATCGCTGAAATGGAAAGACGCTACCAGAGAAACTTGACTCCAATTATGTTAGCAGACTACTGTAGGACACGCAAGAGAGGTGTTCCTCAAGAAAAGTACAGTCGAAAGTCTAATTCACATATATTTTAGGTATGTAAAAGGTACTGAAGCTAGGGTGTTACACATATTAACTGTATAATTAGAATAAATCTTCTTAATGCAATTACTCAAAAATTATGGGTGATGGAAAAGTTCTGCAAAAAGATTTGTAATCAGCACACAAAAATCAGTATCATCTTTTATACTTCTTTTAATATTAAACAACTTAAATTATGTTGACCAGTGTAAATCAGTGTTTAAAAATAAGTGGCTATCTTCTAGTTTTAAATTCCTTACTCTTCCATGACAGCGCAATAAATAACCTAATAGTGGCATAACTTCAGGAAAGGAGAAAGTACTGAAATATTCCAACTAATTATAAACGCGATGGGAAATGGCTAGCATCCCATAAAACGTATTTGAAATAAATATTTAGTCTTATAGAGTTCTACATTACTGTGTAGTACGTTTTTGTAAATTTCAAGTTTTGCTAGTTAAACAAGTATGTATCAAAATTCCTTCTAGATGATGGGACTTAAGGGACGCTGGGATTGAAAACTGAATTTTATATGTTTCTCTAGTCCCAAGTCTTTACTTTGTAAGCTCAGGGTTGTTTACACTATAAACTAGCATAAAATGTTTCTGCATAATCTGTTTCATAGTTTTCAGGGGTTCATTATTCACGTTATTCACAATACAAAATTACCTCAGTATGTTCCATGTATACTAAAAACTATAATTTTAGAACACTTTTATTGTTTTATAAACTGTAACTGCCTTACAAACTGTCTCAGTTTCTGGAACAAGAACAAATATTTGTTTTTTAAGGTAATTAGTTTTGCTTTGATGGTCACTGAAAGTTTCATTTAAATCTGAAGAAATTTTCAGATTTTGAAATCAAATACTGAAGTTGAAGCAACAAAACATAGCACAAAATTTAATGTGATACTAGTAGAAGATTAAAAATTGGAAACCATAGAAACCTCTATTTTTCTATTCAAGGCATCATCAGCTTAGCCAATTGCCCTAAAATGGCGCTGCAACATTTTAGTCCGCCGAAACCTTAAAAAGGGTAATAGGAAAGGCACTCTCTTCGCTAACCGATGATCGATGCTTTGAAGAACATTTACATGCATACATCTAAACATTGTAATTGTTATTATATCCCGGTCTTTTTCACTGTATTTGCAGACATTTAAAAAGAAGTCAAGATACGTGTTTTATTTGGCATACACATTAAACATATGATATTTTAACGTGGGTCCTTAGACCCACGTTTGCAAATGGTTAAGTATTTCGAAAACAGTTTCATTTATTTTATTCCATTTTGTAGGTTAACATGCAGTGAAGGAATGTATTGAAATTGTTCGTGCTCTCTATAAGATACTGAATATAAATACCTAGTTCTGCATGTATCCATCATTTAAGTTTTGAGGTATCCTGCCATAGAAAGGAAAAAAGTTTATTTTCTATCTACTTCATATTAATTGAAGTAATGTACCTCATATGCATAAATTTTTCAATAAACATTTTATTTTGAAACACAATATAGAAGGCTGAAGCACAATAAAAAGGGGCCGTTATTACTTTTATTATAAATGACAAACTAAGGTTTCCTCTGATATCTGGTGGCTACCATGTTAGTCTCAATAATAGAAGTCTCGGGTATGATTCTGACTCCTGACAGTTTGAAAGCTTACTTTAACCAAACCTCTCTAGAATTTGAAAATATGAAAGTGAAAATGAATAAGTGTATGCGTGTATGTGTGTTTAAAAATAAACGAAAGTAGCACTCAACTTTTAAGGCGAGTGAACATGGTTTCCAACAAGCAACTTTTCCGAAAGCAAAAGTCGCTGATATGAGGTGTTAAATGGGGATGTAAGCGAAAATACCGAACAGCGAATAATTTATCACATAAAATATAAATATTTGTCTTGCTGCACCCACATAATTTTAATAATCACTGTCGTAGAAACTACCCTTAAAAATTTGATTATTCTATCTCCTTCCTGATAATTGAGATAAATGGTTGCGGAAGTGGTTCTACGTATTTTTATGTGTGGCTACAATGGCAACAGCTATTCGCTATGTAATGTCTTTAAAATTCTATTATCTTTGAATGACTAGGAGCAAAAAGAATACGTAACGACTTTCCATAGAAAATACAAAGCTATAAAAATTAATATCTCGAATTAGTTAACCAATAAGAAATGTGCTTGAGATAAATTTTCTGCTCAACGAGATCTATTCCAAAATGGTTTGTGTGGTTAGATTTATCTATCTCACAATTTACCAGCTGTGCAACAGTCATTCAGAATAAAATAGTCCTCAGTGGCTACTCCCAGAAGGTTGAAAATAAACATAGTTTGGTGCCAAAAATACCAAATATATATCAGGTGAGTCAACAGACTCTATTTATTTTTAAATTTATGCAACGTGGTAAGAGACATATGTGACTTATGCCCTTCTTGAATGCTATCTAATGGATAATCTACAGAGCACTTTATGGAGAAAGGGTAGATAACTCAGTGCAGAAGTGTTGTATGGGATAGAAAAAAAATCACTCTGTATGTAGAATCCAAAAACACTATACGCAGAGACAGAGAGCTCCAGTAGCAATTCTAGACGAGTTTGCAAACTTTTATTCATTAGTGTACATCCACAAACGCTTTTAAACACGCTCCTGAAGGAACAATGTATCACATGCATCAATTGACAATAACTTTGGAACACGAAATGGCAGATTTACACAGTGGAACCAATTGGATTTAAATCTTCAACCAGCAGGTTTTTCGTTGAACAGCCATGTCAAAAATGCTAAGAATTACATAATTTGTTTTCGCTTCTGTCACAAATTACGGCAGTTTTTAGCCTATTCAGTAATTGTAATGGCGGATGCGCTTCTTTTACGAGGGCTGTTCAATAAAGAGTGTTCACATTTTTTGACAACTTACCTCTACTCATCCTCATAATTTTGATGGTCCTTCTCAAAATAGTCTCCCTGAATTTGGTGCACCTGTCACAGAGTTTCTGCCAGTCTTCAAAGACATGCTGGGAACCATTTTTGTGTGATCCCTCAAAATCACCTCTGCAGCCTTCACCACTGCTTCTGATGATGGATAGAGCCTCCCACGAAGGCGCTTCTTCAAGTAAGTGTATATAAAAAGGTCACATAGGGCTAAATCCGGACTATAGGGAGGGTGAAGGATGCACTTCACGTTGATTTTTGCAAGATGTTCAGCAACAACATTGGCAATATGCGGCCGCACATTATCGTGGTGCAGCATGCAGTCTGCTTCACGGAAATGTGGTCTTTTGCGCCAGATATGGACTTGCAATGTTTTCGGGACATCCCTGTAATATTCTCCAGTTACTGGAGTGTGTGCAGGTACAACATGCTGATAAACCATTACATTAATGTCAACGAATCAGATGACCATAACTTCCCCAACAGAAGCAACCACTTTTGCCTTTTGGGTGGTTGGCGATGGTGATTACTACACCGAGCTTTGCTGTTTGCTCTCAGGATCAACATGATGTAGCCAAGTCTAATCAGCACTGATTACATTTGAAAGAAACTCTGGACGTTCCTCTAACATCAACTTTAACTGCATGTTACCTCCATTGCAGCGGTAGGCAATACTGAATATGCCTGAACTTGCCTGGTTCTCACAGGCGGGAACCAGGAGTACTAACAATGTTTCTCTCACATTAAGCTAACAGTATATAGTAAGATTAAATTTTAGTGCGAAAAATTATGACCGTAAAAAATCATGATCATTCTTTGTTGAACAACCCTCGTATTTGCGTTCAAACTACCAATAAGAGCTCAAAACACTGTATGAAGCTTTAAAATGTGTGTAAATATTCGAGGTGGGAGTCTGAGGTCTGCTGTTACATAATCGTATAGAAACCTGAATTCGCAAGGTAGCGTTGGCTTAACAGAGAAGTTAACACGTTCTCAAATCCTTTGTTAGTAGAAGTGAAACAAGATTTAAGCATGAAACATTTAATGTTCTTAACATGAAAGCTAGCTCGTAATATGGTTTACAACACCAGATACGGTACAGATTATAAATGGTCACCAAGCTAAGCATCATCCGTAAATATCGTATTTTCATTCTTGGGTCTATGTCTCACAGACGAACCAATAGTAACATTAAACAATTTTATTGTTTAGTTAATTGCTTATTGTTTGTCGTTTATTTAAGCGTTACGCAGCTTTTTAGTAGTCATTCAGGGCTGTAAGTATTAATTCTAGGTCATATATTACCGAATAGAAAGGTAGAGCTGCAGTAGCGACTTTTGGCTAAAAAGGTCAATGATTTCGCATCAAACTTTAAACTGCGGGTTGCATAGAAAAGAATAAATAGAGCAGCTGACTCACCATGTCATAATAAATGTGTGTATATATACATATATAATTACTTTATCAAACGTGTTTAGAGCCATTATTCATAAAATTAGAATATTCGTAAAAGCATTCATGTAAGGCGCAGTTTGCAGTGTTTGCTTGGGGCAATTTCCTTGAAAATCTTGGTGTTGCATGCTTGGAAGGTACTTAAATACCAAGTTTGACATTCATCCCACATTTTTTGAGAAATACTGTTCTCACACATATACACATGGAAGCTTTCCTAAAAGTGCCTTTTCTTCTACTCAGGAAGATTGAAAATAGTTATTGTCGGTAAAGACACGGGTGATGGGTGATGATATATATAAGGGCGCTCAACAGCGGCAGTCATCAGCGCCCTTTAAAAAACTAGTCATGGCAAAAGCCAGATATAAAACTTTCTAAAAACTATACAAGTGTAACGAAACCTTATAAAAATACACGTACATAAAAAGCATCAATCAGAACCTACTAAAAATTTCGTTCACTAAATCCTAAACTCTAAACTAGACAAGAATCTAAAAACCTTCTCCACGAGTCTCCACGCGGCCTACACGTGGGTGGGCCTGTTGACCGTCTCCCTCAACCACGAAGAGGAGCCCACACGAAGGAGACGATATTGAATTTTAAGTGAAATGCAAAACTTACTCTGCTTAGTAATATGTAGTAAAGAAAATAAAAGGGTTTGGAATTCAAAAGTAATAACTACGAATATTTCGGAAACAGTTAATGCAAAAAATTAACAAAATGTACTTCTATTGTGCACTAGATTTGATCTCCGTGTTTACCGCATGTCGATTATAAAGCAGTAAATATATAAAATGAATACATGGTGAAGAGGAGTGCAAAAGTTATTCATAGAAAATTAAAAATATATGGTATGCAAAGTCTTACACATGCTGTGGAATTTTAATCAGGACCATTTAAGCACATTTTAGAATACTATAACAACAATTTTGGTGCCGAAAAGCTTCACCCCGTAGAGTGGTACCTGCCATGGCATTTATCTGACTTTTCGGTTGTTTTTATCATACTGTTTAAGATATCCACGCACACACACATACACACGTGCACATGTGTACTTTCGGGCACATAAACAGACATACGTAGTCATGTTATTTTCTGTACTACGTGTAGTAAGATGGGATTTCCACCGGAAATAAATGTTTTGTGACTCTCTGAATTTGAAAGCAGTATTTTTAGAAGAAGGATTGTATGTGTGAAGAGAGTAATTCAAAAACTAAAAATTTGTTAAGTACCAAATTTTCTGAGTTCCGCACCTTGTCCAAGGAAATCTTCATCAAGGCCATTCTCTACATAAAACTTATTACAACAATTTGATTTTCTCAAAAATATCTGATTTTATTGAAATGTCATATGTTTAAGATATTTTTATGACAAAATTGTATTTTACTGAATTTTGTGGGAATATCCTGAGAAGCACTCTTCATTCCGGATGACTTTTAACTTGTAAAACGTAACAGATCGACAAAATGTTACTGAAAACTTAGTGTAAATCTTGATAAAACGCAACAATTATGTCAAATAAATTTTGTTGAGGAGTGAGCGTTTTCCGAAATACTCCTTGTTATTAGTTTTATTATTGCAACACTTAGTTTTCTGAAATGAGAATACAATATTTGTTTTTCCATATCTTGTTTTTCAAAGAGAATGGAATACAAAAGAAATTACATAGTGACCAGGTCTTTACAAATTTAGTTTTACATTAAAGCCCACTGTGCTCCGGTATTCGCCATTACCTACAAGAAAAGTAGCAATAAGGTAAATTCTGCAATACTTTTCCTGGATTTACATGAAGTAGATAGAGAAATAAGCTTTAATAAGAATAGTCTGTGCAACCGTGAGCAGAGAAGAGTGTACACATCGGAAATTTATTTCTAAATTGAAAGTTCTTCTTTCTTTTTTGTTTTTTTGTTTTGTTTGTTCCGGGCCTCTTCAAAATGTGTATTTACGTTGAAATTCAATACTTCATTTTAGAATGCAATGAACATTTAGACTTTACACTCTAGGAGGGTAGTAAACTAAGTGAAGGCTATCTGAACTAGATTTTCTAGAAAACATCACAAATCTATATTGTACAGTTTGTGTGTACATATAGGTGACCAATGAAACTGTAGTAAAGACATTCATAATGCAACTGGTAGACAGGAATGTTGGATGGACCGCCTTCTCTTTACTGTTCAAAACACAATTGAAAACGGCATGCGTTTAGTTTCTCCGACCCCTTCAAAAATAATATACCCTTGTTTTGCGCTGTGTTACAGCTTGTGTAAATGTAAAGTTAGCATCAGTAAATTTTCTACTGTAATATTTTAGGTCCGTATGGCATTCTATACATGGAAACTTAAATGTCATTTGCCAATGCACTTCATCTGTTTCTACTCGGTACGAAATTTATTGTAGTTATTGCGGAGCTCGGGTAGGGATGTACAATATTTAGAATTGATTGTATTGAATTGGATTGGATTTAATTATGCTACGTAGGGGATTGGATACGGAGTTCCAGTATTGGTCTATTGTACCTATGCCCCAATTACGGCGTCTCCGGTATGAAAGATGAGCCGAGAGAAGATAGAGGGTAGGGCTCTACAATTCACCAGTTGGAAACTCCCGGGCAGGCTAGCGTAACCGACATCCCACCCTTCTGTGGTTCAGAAACAGCCCACCAGGCCGGCCCGGAGCCCGAAGGAGATGTTTACCAGGAGCATATCATCCTGTCATGCACAGCCGAGACTCACACCGACATTTCTCTCCTGAAAGAAACCACCAGATGAGAGATGATGTGAAATGATATTAGAAATGAAGTGGAGGGACAGGAAATTCGGGGGATGTAATTAACCTACCCATCATTCGCCTGGGTACCAGGGAAAACCCGCGAAAAGGCCATGGTTCAGCTAGGTCGGCCATAGGAATCAAAACCGACTCTCCCGAATGCGGCCAACAGTCATCCCGTTCGGTAATGTTTAGGATGATATTCAGATATATGAAATAACTATCTTGAAGTGTAAAACTGTGCATGAAGTTCTTACCTGTATGCGTATTCTGATATTAGTGAATAAAGTCCGTACTATAAGATCCAAAAATATTGCAATGTTTTGGGTAATATTGCATTTATATACATATATTAACCCTAGTGTTTCCTTAGCAGTTGACCTCCATATTTCAGTTTTGTGTTAGCTGAAATGACATAACCTTATTCAGTTTATATCCCGGATTCTCTGGGTGGTTCTTTGAAATTAGCTGAATAGATATAAGGAAAAGCTTTTTGTCGGAATTCGGAACTTCCGTATGATATGCTATACTCTGTTCCTTGCTGATGTGATGCTTAAAAACAGCATATTCTATAAAACAGTTTTAATGAGGAATGAGCCTGAAGATTGTAGGTATTTAAATGACTGTGGAAACGCTCGATATTAATGTTACTACATTTATACAAATATCAGGATAAGTAACCTGTGCACTAGAGCAAATATATTTACTGGGACATTTTGTTCGTAAGTGGAATTAATATCCGTGCTTGGTGGGTTTAAATCAGGAATACTGTAATAAAATTGGATACCGGCATGTTTTGAAATGGTGGAACAGGCTGAAGCACTCTACAAAGGCACAATTAGCCATAGAGATTGCTTTTGATCCTTTTAGTGGATGGCAGTCGACAGATTGGGTCGTGTTCACTTTCACTCTTCGAAAATGATCGCTCTTTTATATCCGTACAGGCTAACTAATTGCTTTCTTTGTGTACTTGGTTGTGTGTATCCTTAGAGATTAACGTGCAAAAAATCTGATGCGTACATCCACATGACTTTTTCTATTGTGTTTGTCTAACATAGCGAGAATTCTGGCACTGCAGCCTGGGGCTTATTGTGCGTCAGACTCAAGTGGGAGGATGAGATGAAAGAACCCTATACGCGGCCAGAACTTATTATAAGCAGTACTGCAGACAGTTTCTTCAGCCCAACGAAGTTCTAGGTCTGCCACCAGCTAGGTCCGGCTGATCACACAGCCCCCTTTAACGGCGAGTTCGCTGACCCTTGCTATCTGGAATGATCGAATGGCGAGAATAACATGTATGAAAGTAAAGGAAATGAATAGGAGGTGAGGTAAATATTCTTCCCAGTATTTGTCTAGTCACCTGGGAAACCGATATAAAATGCAAGGACGAACCCGAGACTCCGAAAGTAGGCCGCAGACATAATCGCCTGAATCTTCCACTGGAATTGTGTACTCCCTCTTGTACAAATTATTCTTAATCAGCTTCTGTCTACGCCATGTTATTCGAGATAACCATTAGTGGAAATTGCTTTACTACATATTTCTCTAACAGATATTAGAGAATACAATAGGCGTAAGCGATAAATGTTCTATGGGCTGGTGCAATGTGAATGCTTTTAAATTCCATGCTCATTGCATGGCCAAGAGGGAAAACTGAACAACGACTTGCGAGAAGCTAAGTTTTTAACATGTAAACCAGTGATATGAATAGGAATATCTCAGAAACGGTTAATTCCATTAAATATTCAATAATATTTAACACATATCGTGTGGTTTAATTACAACTACATTTTTTTATGGTTCCACTATACCTTGCCTTTAACCGCAATGGTCACATTGTCGGCCGTTTAACTTACATTTTTGTTATAGATAATGGTGTTAATTCATATACAGTGGCTTTTCCTTAAATTGTATGTAATGGATCCGACATTTACACTCTGATTTCCAGTCGCTGGAGAGGATAGGCAATAATCTGGACGAAGAAAGCATTCCACACCCAGCCAAGAATCGAATCTGGAACTCTGGGCATCGCAGGCAGGTGCTCCACCACTCAGCTACGAGACCATCCTTCTACAGTTTTCGAGTAATATATTTTGCATATCACTTGCAGTTTCACATTTATGCAACAGTCCAGAATGAAAACGACTTCTGAGTACATTCCCAGAAAATTCAAGATATGCATTTAATTTATCATAAAAATATCTTAAGCATGTAGTATTTGATCAAAAGTTTAGAGGAATGTTGAGAAAATCGTAATTTTTAAATACATTTAAATGTAAAGCGTAGTCTGGGAGAAGAGAATTATTTCTGAAGAACTTCGTGTCGCATCCCCTAAAGACGCCTATCCTAAACACCAAGTCTGTCATTTAAACGAGTTATGCTTTTCACACACAGACAGGCAGATGTTTACACACACACACGTACACACACAAACACACAGAAAATCTGATTATACCTACATGTACTTTTATTCAGGGTGCTCAAAACGCGAATTTTTGGTAAAACATCGGTAATGAATTTTAGATGGAACCCAATATTTCCTCTACTTACTATAAGTGCTCAATTGAGAAAGTAGTAGTGTTAATATCCATAAAAATAACTGCAAAAGTGCTATATGGTAGTTAAATTTTAATGGAAGCCACTCACGGCCTCTACTGGCCGAGACGGCCGGCAGTCGGCGGTGTACTTAAGCCAGCAGAGGCGGACTGGAATCTTTACCATAATTAGAAGCTGGAGATGTTTACCTTCTGCTTTTAAACAGGCAGCATATCTCGCGTAAATATTCCAACTCACTCTACGAAGCTCTGCAGGCATTCTTGTGATATTTTGGAACACGTTTTCCCTAACTTCCGTAAGTATATGGGAATTGGAATGATACACGTCTGTTGAAAGCGAAGCTCTATCGCTACACACGTGTGGAAGCATTAAAGCCAAATTATCTTGCTAAACGTGTGAATTATTGTAACTGGTTTTTCCAATCTGTAGTTAGGGGTTCCATTGAGCAACAGCTTTTGCTTTTCACTGATATATTTGGTTTCATTTAACTGAACGTTTGAATAGTCGACACTCGGCTTCAGCAAAACCTGTGCTATGCACCATTATAATCAGAAAATTGGAGTGTGGTGTGCGATAAGTGCAAAGAAAAATAATAGGGTCCGTAAGTTTTTATGAAGCAATAAATGCAGAGCGATATAAGAGGTTAATTCTGAGGCCATTTTTGCAACTGCTTGACACAAGCACAGAAATCGTATGCTTGGTTGCAGCAATATTTTACAACAGCACTTACAGCAGCCGAATCATTAAATGCAGTAACAGAGGTGTTTGATGACAAAATAATTAATGTTAATCTGTGGCACACACGTTTTCCTGACCTAACGAGTTATGACCTTTTAATAATGCGGTTCTTTAAAAGACAAAGTATATCGTTCCAATCCTCGCACACTACAGGAACTGAAGGAAAACTTTGTGCAAGAAATCACAAAAATACCTGCTGCTGGGCTTCGGAGAGTGAGCGACAATATTTACACCAGACATGCTACCTGTTTGAGAGCAGAAGGTCAACATTTTCAGCACCAATTACAAGGTAGGGATTCTAGTACGCCTCTGCCGGCATAAGTTTCCCGTTGACTACCTGCCGTATCCCGCAATAGAGAGAGGCCGTGAGTGGGTTCGATTATAATTTAACTGCCCGGTATAAGCTATAACGGACATACGCGATTTCTCAAGGGTGGAGACATTTCTGTGAGTATTCACATGACAAAATATCATGTGATATCAGGTGATAGTTCCTACGGTAAATCGAGTTTTGTGTAACTCAGTCTTGATCCTTTTTTTGGGGGTTGAGTTCGAAGGCAGTCTTAAATTAGCTTATATCTGGTTACATAGGTATCCATGTCAAAATTTTGTGCAGCGTTTCATTTCCCAGCCGTTTATAGTACGATATTATTAATGTCGACGCTAAAGAACCTCTTTTCAGATGCTTTCGCAGCGACGCAGCGGGCGATGGGAATTCATTTCGCGTACTTTTCCACCACATGCAGCATGTTCATTTGCCCTTGATGGAAAGCCAGTGTCGATGTCAAAGCCACCAACTACTCTGCCAGGGGGCGTAGTTCCAGTGCTTGATGGGGGAGGGAATTAGAAACAATCCATGCCACTCTCAAGGCAAAAATCCTTTTCTGGGCAAAGGCCTGTCATCGCATATGTCACTTTTGCTTTTAATGTCGTTTGTGTTATGTGTGTGATGGGTTAGTCAGTATCTCTTGACATTTTTCTGATGTTCATTCGTATCCATTCTGCAATTCTTTTATGGTTTTATCCGTAGAAACTTCACAGAACGTTTTGATTTTATCGGTAAATTTACGTGTGGCGGTGTCAGATCCAGAGAAAATTAAAACTCTTATGTGTTTAAATGCAACTTGAGGATAAAATGTAACAACTTATATAAAATAAAGCTGTCGTTATAAAATACTTTGTCATCAGAATCTTAGTCGATGATGTTATAGTTGTTTCACACACGCTTGGCTATCTACTAGAAGATTTTTCTCCTTTGATAATTAAGTAAAAGCATTGGCAGTTGTGAAAAATGAATATATATATATATATATATATATATATATATATATATATATATATATATATATACTTGGGCACCTCTACTATCAAATTTGAGTTAGGAATAACCTTACGATTTTTTACTTATGTACTGGTATGCAACTACATATATAGCGTGGACCTTTGAACTTGAGACAGTACACTATAAAGCTTAAAGCACTTTGCAATTGTTCTTACAGCAACGTAAATAACCACGAAAATTCTGAACGGTTACCATATTCAACACATTGCAGCGTGATAGGAGGCAAGAGACATTGTGTCCATTTTGTTTACCTTCCACGGTAGGTCGCTTTGCTTGTATGTACTATCATAAGTGTACTTGTAGCCACAATAGAGTCCATGTGGATCCATTTATAGTACTACAATTAGCGACCACCGAGTAACAAACTTCACTTCCATTCAATTTGTTGAGCATTTGGAAGCATACTTAATTGACTGCGGGTTAAATTGAACCAACTTTCTAAATCAGAAAACGTAGAAATAGTTCGCATTTACAGGGAATCAAGGAGAAATGTGAAACAGCCTGTTCTGCTGTAGGCGGTGAAGATTTTCTGATAGAAGAACTCCACCAAGAGCTTCGTTTCGTCTAATGAAGCAGTTCTCTGAAGACCGAAAGTGTTCAGCCAAAGAAAAGGAGGTGCAGACAGCTACGGATGAAGTTAGGAAAGTTGGGGTGCTAGCTGAATTGCAACCCCCCCCCCATGTCAATAACTTTTTTCAGTTCGTGTTTTTGAGTGAAATGTGTAGTGTTTAACGCCCGCTTTTACTACATATGGCACCGCAGGCGGTGACACTGATGATCCATGAGATGAAAATGGAGCACAGGTGGAAAGAGGTGGCGGGAGATCACGGAGAAAACCCGCCCCAGCGCCGTGTTGTCCACCACAAATCTCACTTCGCGCTCGCCTGGGATCGAACCCGGGCCGCCTTGGTGAGAGCCAAGCGGTCTAACCACTGAGCCACGGCGCAGCCTTTTTGAGTGACGATGTACTTTCACAAATCATGGTGAAGTAAATCGGCACACTATACACTATTGCGCAATGGAAAATCCACATTGGTTACGAGATGTGGCACATCAAAAACTCTGGTCTGCTAATGTGTGGTGTGCGACTTTGTGTGACAAGTTAATTGGATCCTACTTTATTGAAGGCAGCTTAACAGGTTCAAAGTACGGAAACTCTTTAACGGATGAGTAACCGTTTTTGTTGGAAGGTGTGTCATTACAAACAAGGTCGTAATTGTGATACCAGCATGATGGATGCCCAGCACACTTTGCACGTACTGCTAGGGAAGTTTTAAATAATAAATACCCTGATTGTTGGATAGGACGTGCAGGTGCCATTACTTGACCAGCTCCTGATCTTACATCACCAGACGCTTTCTTATGGGTCTACGTCAAGGAAAAAGTGTATTGTGAAACACTAATGACACATGAAAACATAAAGTTCCGCAAACGAAATGCTTGTGCCAATATTGAAGAAAACATGCTTTACGGACACATGAATCCTTCATTAACAGACTTTGAAAATGCATTGAGGTAGAACGACATCATTTTGGGCACTTATTACCCTGAGGTACGTGGCGATACTCTGCGTAGCTACCTCTAATCAATGATTAATTGTCTAGTGAAGGATCCATGTACTATGAATAAAGTTGTTCACAAAAAAAACTGTTTATTTTGTAATAAGTAATAAGGAAACCAATTAAAAACGGGGGTTCCGAAATACGTTAAGTAACTTGTACCTCAAATGGCTACCCATGGATGGTCCAATCAATCGCGCTCTTCGCACACGGCCATTCAGCATTTTCGTCGTCATTTCCGTTAGTGTAAAACCAATTGCAAGGTGCTTTGTACAAAAGTTACATGTTTTAAATGGAACAATGCGTATTGACATTAAGAAAATAAAAGTAGAATAAATTAGAATGTCAATGGTGTTTTTTGCACGATTCTAATGTAAGTAGTTTACGAGAAATCGTCATTTGAAAATTGAACGCACCGGCAGTTGTTTGTTCCATTCAATTGCTTAGTTGCTAGGCTAGGATGTTGTTATGTTTGTTTACAATGTGTTTTGTCTACACTGGCAGTTATTTTGTGATAGTTGAAGCAGTAGGACGTGCTTGGAAGATGGTATTTACTAATGCAGAAAAAGCAGATATGCTCATAGTTTATGGTGAATGTAGAAAGAATGCAGTTCTTTCTTGTACAGTGTACTTGGAAACATATCCGAATAGACGTCAACCATCTCGTCAATTATTTGTGAACCTCTTCAACCAATTACGTGAAAGTGGTAGTATAACGTCTAGAAAACGCACCAGAAACAAACGAGCAACTGGAGAGCAAGGAGAAATTAATGTTCTAGCTGCTGTTGCAGTAGATCCCCACATTAGTTCTCGTGCAATCGCACGAGGAAGCGGCATCAGTCAAAGAAGTGTAATCCGCATCCTCCATCGTCATAAGTTCCATCCGTATCACATCTCTCTCCATCAAGTGCTGCATGGCAATGATTTTGAGAATCGTGTGAACTTTTGTACATGGGCATTGAGACATGATACTCCAAATTTGTCATGTATCTTGTTCACTGATGAAGCAACATTTACTAATCATGGCCAAGTAAATCTAAAAAATATGCACTATTGGTCTGTTGACAATCCTCGTTGGCTGCGTCAGGTAGAACGTCAGCATCCATGGAGTGTGAACGTGTTGTGTGGAATAGTGAACCATCACATCATTGGCCCTTTTTTCATAGAAGGAACACTGAATACACAGAAGTATCTCAACCTCCTAACAGACGATCTCCCACAGATGTTAGAAGACGTTCCCCTTCAGACTAGTAGGAATCTGTGGTATCAACATGATGGCTGTCCGGCCCATAGTGCACGAATTACTACAGCTTATCTTCAAGGATTGTTTCAAAATCGGTGGATTGGACGAAGGGGACCTGTACCTTGGCCGGCCCGTTCACCAGATTTGACTCCTTTAGATTTTTTTCTGTGGGGGAAGCTGAAAGACACTGTCTACAAGGACATACCAACTACACCAGAAGATATGAAACGGCGTATTACTGCTGCCTGCGCTGAAATTTCCACTGAAATGCTAGAACGTGTACAGCAATCTTTACATACTAGACTGGAAGCTTGTATTGAAGCTGGTGGTGCTCATTTTGAACACAGGCTTTGAGGGTACAGTTTTGTTTACTTGTCAGAATCCTCATTTTTCTTCATTCACTTGTTTTTCTTTAGTTTGTCCTAGCCATTGTCCCGTTTTGTACAAATGACGATTTCTCCTAAACTACTTACATTAGAATCGTGCAAAAAACACCATTGACATTCTAATTTATTCTACTTTTATTTTCTTAATGTCAATACGCGTTGTTCCATTTAAAAAAATGTAACTTTTGTACATAAATACACTTTCTAAAAATTATAAAAATCTGTGCATCATTTGAAAATGTGAGCCCCTGCCTATAGTTCAATTCCGTGAAAACCGCATATCAATAGCACATACCATTTCAGAAATATTTACGGTGCAAGTTTTAGGTGACTCACCCTGTATACTGGCGGGAAAAATGCAAAGCCATTAAGAAGTGCTTAATTATAAAGAAGAGTTAAGTTCAACGTAATACCTACATCATAGTAGCATCATGTGATAACAGATAAGATAAATTTATTCACCAAAACTATAACTTCTCAATATCCACATGCTATGCCCATGTTCTGAAGGACGTTGGTTGCATTTTCTTATATAGCGCAACTATTTAGAATATTTTGCTTTGAATTCTGGGAAAGTTTTTTTCAGCTATGCTCTACTGGTATATGGGATTTTAGGAAAGAATAATATCTTTATCGAGCCAGATGGCTCCACGGAAACGCCCGAGCTTTGCATTCGGGAGGTCCAGGTTTCGATCCTTGGTGGTCGCTCACTGTGACCATGGAGTATCTCGTGGTTTTTCCCTAGTCAGCTAGGCAAAGGCTGGATGGTGTCTTCTACCACGGCTCTCCTCGATCCCATTTCGTCTTTCTCTTGCATTTTACAGACGACTTTGACACTATGTCAACAGCGAGCAGAAGGTGCACGGGCTTGCGATTTGGAACCTCTGCTAGAGAATAGCGGTTTGAACCTACGCTGTTGAATTGAGCTTTCCACAGTTCCTATGATTTTCGCTTACAGGCAAAAATCCCGGGAAACCTTATCCAGGTAACTCATCCTAACCGAGATTCGAAATTGTGACCTCTTAAACGGGAGGCAGACATGCTACCACCCACCTACACGGGTGGGCAATTAAACTAATTCCCTCAAAATTTCACATTAACTATATAGAGGCCGTTGAAGATGCAGGGTAGCATTGATAATTAAGGACAGTGTAATATGTACATCAACGTATGCTACTTTTGTGGACTAATATTTTACTTATTAAGATTAATATGTATTCAGGTTGGGTAGCACTGGTAAGTAGGCGTGGTGTGCATAAGTATAAATGTTTTTTCCCCAAGAGAATGCAGCGGAAGACGTAACGAAAAGTGGGACGGCGTCAAGGTAAAGGATCTAACTGGACTATATCCCAATGCTTTATGTTAGGACAATGACCGCACACCAACCAGGCCAGTAAGAAATGCGAATAGGTATAAACAAATCGGGTAGTCTAAACTAAAGGGCGTTGCTCACTTATGGCGCAGATAAGACCATGCAAAAGGCATGAGATAATAAACTGTGAATGAGGATTGGAGGACTTTATGAATTTAGAATTTGTTAATAATTTAATAATTATTTTGTGAAGAATCTTAATTATTATTCAAGTTGAATTAAATATTATTAACATTAGCGCTTTAATAGTTCAAATTAACATTAATTTTGTAAAGCAATGCATGGGTTTATGGGAACTGTTACACGAGTACAGGAAAACAAACTAACCAAAGTAGATGCATGTTAAGGTGCCATTTATCAAAATATTTGCATATATGCAAAAATTATTATTAGAAATCAAAACATTTTCCACCTAATTTTAAACATCTGCTCATAAATTGGTGGTTAGTACATGTAACATATTAATTAAGAAGTAATTTATGATTAATGTTAATTATTTTTGACAAACAACTAAAATTCATTAAGTGCCTCAATAACACATCACAGATGGCAAAAAGCATAGAATAAACATACACAGCAAAAGCTTCATAGCAACGTTTTAGCTTAAACTGGCCATTTTTCTGTGCAGCCTTACGCTTCACGTAGGTATATAACTGTAGGTAGGTTCAGGTATCCGTATAGGTTTTGACAACCGAGGGGACACCTCGCACACTTAGACCTATGCGTATAGATTCATTGTTGTTACTTCCTTCAGGAGGAAGGGATGAAACGAAGAAACAAGAGGCTACAGACAATACGGAGGCAGGCCAGATAGACTCGAGGAAATTCCTAACAAGTCCATGCTGGAAGGCCGACCCCGTCCCCCGTCTACCAACCACACCTCTAGTGTCCAACAGCAGTGAAGTCTTTCCTTTGAGCAAATATCCGCGCCATCTGTACAGCACCGCCCTGCACCATAAAAACGAGAAGTAAACCTGGAACATGGGAGCAAAATGGAATGAATGAAGGGTACTGGAAAGGAAATCGTGTTAGATGAAAATCCACCTCAATATTTACATGCCAACTACCAAGATCAGAGGGGATTCGAACCCAGAAGCTTCCAAATAAGAATTTCTACACATTACCGCAGAACCACCGCGCTCGGTTTACACTAGAAATATTTGAGCACGTCCATCTATTCAATAGGAAATATGGTATTTCCTTTATAACGAGAATGCATTCCATATAAGGAAATGAGCATTAAATTGAAGAAGCGGAGCGTGTTTCTTGGGCGCTAGCTTTACATTTGCACAAATTCATTCTCTCCCTCCTCCACTTAACGTGTTGCCTCCCCTTTCTTCCTAGCCGAACACACGCCATTATCAAATTAAAGGGGAAATGCCTGAAATGGAAATAAAGTGTATTTCGCTTTTATTTTTATTAACGTTTTCCGCTTGTAATTCTTTCCCAAGATGGGCCGCCCGCTCTTTGCAGAATCCAATTCACTTTTGGAGAAAATAATCTCATTTCCCGGGGCCTTGCCTTAGCCATTTTCCGCTAAGAGCGAGCAAGAGAGAGAAAGTGCTAAAATAAAATTGTAGCCATTTTCCTCCCATGGACACGAATGGTAATGAAATGGTGCATTATGAAATATTGATAAATTGTTTTTTTTTCCTCGCCTTCTCCAATTCTTTAGTTTGCCTTTTCTAACTCTAATATTTCACTTTTCTCCTCTCCCAAATTCCCTTTCTGTTCTTCATCGTTCTTCTTTAGTCGTCTTACCTATGTGATACCATTCCATAAATTTAGGCTTCTCTCCTGGATTCTTTTTGCTTACAGGAAGCCATTGTCACGTTAATGTCACATATTGAGCTACGAATTTTTATACTGAAAATACATAGAATACATAGAATACGCTTTCTCTTCCACAGAGCCCCTCTTCGTGTGGAAAATTTTAAGTCGTAATGGCTGACTTAGGCCTGTCTTCTGCTTAAGAATTATCTGTCTGAAATGGATAATAACATTTCGCTTGAGCCAGGGATACAGGTATATGAGAGTAAGTCTCATTAAAGATACTTAGAGCTAAGACTGCATGTAGCAAAAAGAAAATTGGACACATTTACGTTTCATTTCCTCAATAGTGATAGCTGCCTCTAAAAACAAAGCGATAAACATGCTTAACTTCTTTCCTTAATTCTTACTCCTATTTACCACAGCCATATACAAAATATTAGCTAGTATATCTGAAGCTGTTTAATTATTAATAATTCTTTATTGGCCAAAGTTGGGCCTATTGTAAAGAAAGCCAGTTACCTGTATTTTTTATTTTCTATCTACTTTCAAAAAATAAATATTATTTTGGTCGTTTATGATGGAGCTATCAGCATCTTAGCGCAGTCACGTCAAACATTGCTTACCTCTGCGCGTTTAAACCTGTCTTTCGCGTGGCTGAAAGAGGTCTGTTGTCACTTTCTGTTCTGACCTCAGAAGGAAACGAAGTACCCCACATGCCAAAATCCACCCTGAACTTTCTGTGACTGAAGCGAAGTGTAGAATAAGAAGGTTACACCGGAACCATCAGCTACCGCACATCCTTGAAATCTTCTACATAAACGATATGAAAATAACATTTCTATTAATTAGCTCGATTGGACAGCCTTAAGGCTTACTGGACTGTCGCAAGTGGTGTGAAGGCAGAATCATTTAAAATCCGCGCTCATATAGAAGCACGTGTGCCCTTCTATCTTGCGTGAAGGATTTCTGCTTCAATTTCGGGACCTTGCAGTTAGGCTGACAGCTGATGTTTTAAACGTAGCCTCCGTATCATTGCTTCTGCTACAACAATTTCAAGGTATCCACATCGACATAAAGAATCTGATATTTCCATTCCCATGCAAATACAAATTTAAGAAAAGGAAGGAATAAACCCTATGTGGCCATACTGTGTTTTCGGTAAATTGAGTCCCTTTTGAAATTTGCAAGGTAAATTGAGTCCCTCCTGAACTTTTAAGGTAGGTAAATTGAGTCCCTCGACCCGAAATTGTGACAAAATTTCCCCTCCCACGTACATCAGACTTAGGATTGCGCAAGTATTTAACAGGTTGGTGTGGTTAAAATATTTGGTCATGTTAAAGTCGTTTATACAAGCAACTTACAATAGTTTTGTCACACAGATAAAAAAATTTACAGAAACACATTTTACAGAGTCAAATATCAGTATTTGCTTTATTAGTAAACTTCACCATCTGCTACCTCAAAAATGTTTCTTTTTCCTATGGTTTGTTTTTCTTTTTTTCCTGTTCTACGTAACAGAACATATACATCTGACTAAATGTTGGCCAAAACTTCATCGAAGTTCTAAATCTTTAGGTGTGAAGTGTAAAACAAGCCATTTAATTTGGCATGGAAAGAATCACAGCTATTAGTTATGCGATTTACGGTAGCTGTGAAATCAGCCCAAATAGTAGGGAGAAACATTGAATCTGCCGCAATGTATGCCTCCAGGATGCAGTCATAGAAATCTTGTGTTCCCTGTTTGAACAGTCATCAGGCCTTCGACAAAGCAGTCCTCCATGTCGTCTGGGTTTAATAAAGGTAAGACCAAAGGAATGTTTTAAATATTTACCTTTTTGTGAGTTTGACTTGTATTCCATTAATAGACCTAGAGTTTGTATTTTTCGCCACCAACTTTGCCCTAAATGTAAACGACACTCTTTTATAAGTGAAGACCAAACAAGCGTTACTGCATTGTGATTAGCTGCTTTATGTCTGAAAAAATCACTTTTGGTGAAAATGTTAAGCGAATTATCTCACAATGTGTTACAATATGACGGAGCACTTTTACATAGGTATCAATGGTCCTATTTGGTAGCAGAAAGAGTCCAAATTAAACGTAAACACCACTTACTAGTGCATGAATATTGAGCATAAACAACTAATTATGGACTCAATTATCTATCCTCCACATCAGGAAATTGCTCCTGGTAAACGCTTCCTCCTTCAGTAGGACGATTTTTGGACTCTGGGCCGACCTGGTGGACCATTTCAGGAACCACAGCTGGTAGGATGCCAGTTGCCCTGGCCTGCCGGGGGAGCTTCCAACTGGTAAATAGTAGGGACTCTGTCTCAGCACTATCGTGACGCCTTGGCTCGGCCTGTCTCCTCTCGCCTCACCCTTCCTTCCGAGGATGTCTCACTTGGGGCATAGGTGTAGTAGATCAAGAATGATCGCAGTGCCGATTCCCTCCGTAACCAATCCATTGGTCGGCAATTCTCCGCTAAAGGATACATGGTTCATTAAGAGTTTCGAAGTCGAACCACCGTCATCCTTTAATTGCATAACTCATGCCCACGCATGCCCTGAGATAGGTTCCTCAAAGCCTGAGCAGATGTCCGGAATAAACATCAGGGAAGAGATCATCAAACAATCGTGAGGCGACATTACAGCTTCAAGTTGGGGCAGTATCGGAAAATAGATATTACTGTTTCATTATTTGTAAGGTAAGGATTTCAGTGTGGCACTGCAGGCATCATTTCGCCGGCTAATCTCAGTTCTCTCCCACACTGAAGGCACCCCTCGATAGTTCTGTACTGATATGCTGAATAACCAGTGTCTTGATTTTACTATGGATAACCTATGAAACAGTATAAAATATGCTAGAAAACTATGAGAAATGAAATGTTTGAAGAAAAAATTTGAGCTCATTAAGACACATTTTGGACTGACTATATTCTTAATGGTTATATAAGCTGTTTTAGAAATATTACGTTATTATTACTTGCTATTAATGTATTACTATATTTCTCAACATGTGAGCGAATAGGTTCTTGAAGGTTTCTTTAATGTTATAGCCTCGTGTTTTGTGCTTTCCTTCTAAAATTCCATTACTTCCATCTGTCTCAAGCTAGAATGATACTGCATTAAACATATGGGAAGGGACAAAGCGAAAGACGGATTTTCCTTGACAGAACACTTTTCAGTTTTTGATGGGTACCGAGCACGATGACTCAGGTGCTTCGCCAGTGGCGCGCAGTCAGGAGGCCCGGGTTCAATTCCATTGACCGACCTACCTGACACATGGGTTTGCCGGGTCACCAGCGAATGCTGGATGGGTTAATTATATCCCCGAATTTCCTGTCCCTCCATTTATGCCACAGGGGAGGAGATCCGACCCTTCATCTGCCATAGTGTGGGCGCTGAAGACCTCTAGCACTCGTGGTACTTCTAACGTTACTAGAAGCACACCGGGTCGAACTTTCAAGCCCCACCTTTGGGAAGTTGCTCGTTTGGGTAGGCAGACTTCGGTGTCGTAGTGGTTCCCGATCCCTATGGGAGATTGGGTACGTCTGTGTGGCGCAGCCGGTAGACGGGGTTGAGAGGCGGCTTAACAAGTCCCGGGTACCTGCTTCAGAGCAAGGAGCATTGTGTACTGGATCACCGGCGCCCCGACCGAGATTATTTGGTAGTCTTCCCGGATGGGCTGACGCGCGTAAGTGGCGTATCCAGGTCTACCCTTTAATGGGGGGGGGCGGCTTTGTAGACTCAAGGTATTGCCCTACTAGACAGAGCCCCGGAGATAGTCTCAGGCGCTCCCGGGCTATAAGATGGAGGTCTTCGGGTTTCGGGTAGACCTCACTCAGCAATTGTCCCTCCATTTCATTCCCATATTTATTTCACATCATTTCCCATCTGATGGTCTCTTTCAGGGTAGAATTGCCGGCGGGAGTTTCTGCACTCTCGTGACTCCTTGGGTCGACCGCCCTCTTTCTCCTCTCGCCTCATCCTTGCTCCTGGAGATACCCCACTTGGGGCTTAGGTGCAATAAATCACAAGTTTCGTTTCCGAATCCCTTTCTAAGTAATCCTAATTCTAATCCTTCTATTTAGTTCGCGGTGGAAAACGCTCCTATAAACAGGGATAAATTTCCTCAATCACCATCAGTTAAGAGCGTTCCTTTAAATTATCTCTGCCTCTCTTTTTCTCTCCTCCCTCACGTTTACAACATAATAGTTCTAGTTTTGAGAAAAGTTATAAACCTATTTAGAAGTAATTGTTTTCTCAATAGGTATGGTCTTTGTATTTTTCCCGATATTTTAATAAATATTTCAACCATAAATAAATGCTCTCCTGGGTAACGTCTATGGTAGCATGTCTGCCCCTCTTTCAAGATGTCCCGAGTTCGAATCTTGGTCAAGATGAGTTATCTGTATAAGGTACTTTACGGGCTTCTCCCTTATCCTGAAAGATGAATATCTGGTAACTTTAAGCTCAGTGGACCCTGAGTTCATTTGAGCATAATTTCACCCATGTTTATTCATCGTCCGATATGACAACGTTGGAGGACGTAAATTGAAAAAGCAAATAATCGTAAGTAAATAACAACTTACGCATATTGTCTAAAACTTGGTACTTTCTGCTTAATTTGAAATAATTTCTAGGTAAAAATGTAACTGATTCGAGTTCCCATTACCTTTTTAACTTTCAGTAATCCAGGAAAACATCGAAAAAGAAAGAAGCCAGTTTTGGAAGCTGAATATGGTGAATTTGTTAAAACGCTATTCGTCTTTGAAAGAAACGAGCCACTACAATTACAAAAGTGCTTCAAGTAGTCACCAATGATCCTGAATAACCGAGCTTTGAAAAACGAGCTTCCACACCATTCTTTGCCACGCAGGTTTTGAAATTCTAAACTGAAATAGAAAAACTATAAGTTTTTTGCGTATATATATTGTTGTGGGGAAGGAATCATCAAAGGAAAGTTCGGAAGCGGAAGTCATTTAAGAAATTCATCCGTTCTCAGATTCCAATTAGATAGGTAACAATTTGTTTTTCTTTAATTTGCATGGCATTAGAACCTTCAAGTGATTGTCAAAGTGGCTTCAAGCAGTAATTTAGCGCTATTATTCCGCAAAAAAATAGATGCCTTAATTTTTAATTTATAAATAAGTTGAGGTTATGTGAAGAAATCAAATATTTGAGTTATTATAAATATTCAGTCACTTTTCAGCACACAAAATCCAAAATATGTTATTCAGTGTACAAGCCTTTGCATTTAATCTTAACGCTAAAGTGTAACTGCATAAGCTACTCGAAACACGAAAACGGCAAAGCTTTGCATAGAAGTTCGTTGACAGCGCATATGTTTGCCACGTGGGAACCAAATAGCGCCAATATTCCTTCCAATCACAGTCGCCGGCGGAGTAACATATTTTCCCGCTTTGTTTACATCTCACCATAAACTAAGGACGTCGCCGGTATAGTAAAAGGTAGCTGTAGCACAAAACATCTTCATGTAGAGGTGCGAGGGCCATCTATAAGCCCCATATATACTATTACACTAATTGCCGCCATTAGCTTTTAGACCAATGTCCTCGTATCAATATATCGTTTTAGTACTCGTTAATAAGTGATATCGGGTAGATTAAACAACGTAAATGAAACATGAGATTTTTTATTGGTGCGGTAAAATATCGGGCACATGCGCAAATTTGTAAAGTGCGTTGAACGATTTTCGAATAAGTGACATCAAATCTTGATTATTTTATTTATTTATTATATTATTGGTTCAAGAAATTTAAAATGCTTCCCTCCAATAAAAATTCAAATGAAACTTATAGGTGTAGTCTAATTCTTCCTCTTCTTTACGTGAGGGTACAGAAATTAACAGGCATTAACCGTAATTATAATTTAGAAATGCAAAACACTTGTAAAAGAATCTCTCACGTTTCTTAGCAACGATATATAACTTATGTAATTAAAAGCTTTTTTCCACTTCGCTTTTTTACTGCAGCGCACGCACGTTCGTTTTAAATATGTGCTGAGACCTACTGGGTTGTTACGTGACGTCACTACCTTTTTATTTTGCAGTATTTACATATGTATTTCAGCATTTTATCGCGTTCACGTTGCTCTTTCTCGTATTTGCCATGTTTTTCTGCTTTATTTTCCTACCTACAGTTAGCTACTCGGTTAAAATACGCCGGCAGATGCGTCACCATATTTAGCTCAAACAAAAACAAGTGACATTAATCTTTGAGAGTCTGCTATAAAGTTCCCTCCGCGGATCCAAACCTAGGAAAGGCACAAATGTACAGTTTCGCAAGTTAATGGTGCACATCTTATTGCAACTCTAGTGTTTCTGTTTTATGACCGACCTTGAGCCTTGTGTTTATTACGCCAAGGCAGAAGCATCTGCGGTTAGGTAGCTGTATTCGACGTAAAATAATGCAAGGGATGGTTACATAACATCATTTTACAGCATAAGGTGTAAAATACAGATAGTCTGTACTAGAAGTAAGTAAAACAGAGACAAATTGTGAGAGGGTAGCATTTGTTGTGCCTTATCTATGTATAAAGGTATCGAGAGCAATTTTATAGTTTCTCTAATTTCTATGTCGAATGAGATGACTCTGCAGTAACGTGAAAAATTCGCATTCGAGATGACATTGGTTGCAGCTTACACTGACGATCGTTTATTTTTTTCATGTTTTTCCACGTGGCAGAGTTATGTTGTTGTGCTGACTCTACTATTGTTCACTATTTCGCCTTATATTTTGCATTTTCATCTATTTTAGAGCTGCAGGAAGGTTGCGATCTGTAAACGATTTTCCGAGCTAGTGTCTGGTTGGCTGGTAGCCCTTTATTCTGTGTGCCGGCGTCGTATATGAATGTTGTTTTTTTTTTATAAAAAACAAGTATTTGAAATGTGCTATGACAAGCAATTAACTAATTTTCAAAGAATAGTCTTCGAGCCATTGTTCAGCAATATTTATTATCTCACGATGGTAGCAGACTCTGGTTTTTGATGCGATGAATTTGGTGACATCCACTTTCACTGCTTCAATGTTATCAAAATTTCTTCCACGTAGAAAATGGTGCATGAATCGAAAAATATGATAATCTAATGGTGCGAGATCAGGGCTGTATTCTGGGTGAGGTAGCAGTTAGATTCCTCCCAATTCTTTAACTTTTTTCATGGTTGTTCATGCACTATGGGGTGTTACATTGTCCTGTTGCAATAAATCTCTGTTTCGGTTAACCCTCCGTCTCAAAATCTCATGAACTCGTTCCACTTGTTAGAACAAAGATGCGCATCAATCGCCCACCCGTTTGGAACAAACGCTCAGTAAATCACACCTTCAAAATTCCACCAGACACAGAACATTAATTTGGCACCAAACTGACTTCTTTTTTCGTTAACGATGACATTGGCAGGTTGGTGGCGATCAAACCCCAGTTTCGAGGCATCAGGCTTTTAGTAATTTACCCATTTCCCATTTTTACTCTCAAGTGACAATTCATCTGACAAATCTATCATCCATGAGATTACGGATAAGCTGGTGACAGATATCCACTCTACGTTCAGCCTGTTGAGGCGTCAGTTAATGAGTACAGATCTACAGCTTCTGTGTGATTTTCTAGGTGTCTTACGGTGGCGGTGTATGTTATCTTTTGATGCACCAAGTTCTTCTGAAGGCCTACGGGTTAGTTTCTTATTTTCTCGCCAAACTTGGCGGATATCCTCAATATTCCATATTTTAGGTTTTCCAGAACGCTGTAAATCTTTAGTGTTTTTGTCTATATTGTTTAGATATTGGAACCGTCGCTGTCCACACGCTCACTAACGACACCTTCTTCTTGTACTTCATATATTCTTCGGGCTGCGGCAGCGGCTTTATAATCTTGTTTCCTGCCTTGTTTCAGAAGGACTCTAATTTTACACTTTGTTATCTCCATTTTGTGATACAGCTCGCAATGCACACAGCACGGCATCCTACAAATAGCATTGTCAAACCAAAGAAACTGATTAAATTTTGCAAAACACTAAAATAAAAACGACAATCCTTATGACAACCTAATAATTGGTATCATTCTGGAATCGTAGGAACCCTGTCTCTGCTAATGCACATGTGGTTGCCCTTCGAGTGTTCCCTTCCTCCCAAGGGCGTACGAAGTCTCAAAGTTGTACCATCGTTTACTTGCTAAATTCTAGTGAATTGGAGTTCTCTAGTGCTAATCCTAATCCTAGCACTTATAATATGCAGAGCATGGTTTCCATTGTAACAATTCGCTTATTTTGGGATTAAAAAACAAAAATAAACATTTTAGAAAATCGTCTGACAGAAAGACAGACAGGCAGGCCTGTAACCTGTTACCTTCAGTAACCTTAGGTCCTTGGGTTCTTAAGATTCAGAAGGCGTAATCATTAGTCAGTCTTTTGGTGCATACGGCAATTTAGGTTGCACTGGATTATTACTGAATTAAATAGAGGTAAATCAATGAAATAAAAAATTCTAAAAATTCTATTCATGTGTTAAATGCTTTTTAGGAACTGATATCCAGCGATTCTTTATTTTATAAACAATTCCCATTTATTTCCAACAAATGGAGCAACCTGATAAAATTCGAGGCGATATTTTAGCAGAACTACAGATGTTCCATATATAAGGTACTGCCAGTAAATTCGAAGTATTTTAATATGGTGTATTTGCTTTGAAATTTCTCGAAAAGAAAATTCATGGATGATACTAATGAAATAATGCTTCTTGCTTGCTTTTTAACCTTAGCGTAAGCCAAGTATTATGACAAACAACAACTCCTCTAGGGGACGCAGGAATAACTATGAGAGCTTTAAAGCGTGATGGAGTGTGTATCAATGTATTTGACACAAATATATTGTGAACTTCCCAACGCTTTTAACTGCCTCATCACTAAGCTCCCACTGTCATTCCGCTTTCTTTGCTAATGCTATCTAAATCAACTTTCTCTGTCATTTTATTTAATTTTCACTGCTGATTCACTTTCTTCGCGACATTGTGACGTAATGAAATACGCACAAGTTACTATCTTTTTCCTAACCACTAAAGAGTCAAACATTGGACTTCTCTAAACTCCTCTTGCAGCAACATTCACTGCACGTCATAGCAGACGTTTCGGAACAGCACCTTTGTCTCAGGAGATTGCTGTTGGAAAATTCTACAGCACATTCTAAAACGCTACTTGACTCTACATGGCTTCAACCTGCCAAAGCTTAGGTCACAACCGCAGCATCACAATATTTATAAAGCGGCTTACACTTTCAAGAAGTTAACAGAAATTCTTTCTCCTCCACCTCTATTAATTTTATACAAACTCTCTGCAACTGACAAAATTAATAAGCATTACGCGGCAGGTAATATCGCCATCAGTGTTCTGTTTATTTCCTGTAATAGCTAAATCGGCTCTGGGTATCCAGGACTTTAGCACTTAAGAGATGACACAGGCTAAAATAATTAAGCGAATATCTTAATGAAGACCTCGAGCTTTATACCAAGGTTAATGTTTGCTAAACACACACACACACACACACACACACACACACACACACACACACACACACACACACACACAAACACACACATCGATACACACGGAGCTTTTATCCAAAAATGCTTGTTTTGGTTTCAGGGGATAACTCTGAAGTAATATAATGGGTGGCACACACTTCCACGTTGACGCTAGAGTTTGTAACGAATAATATGGCTAGCTCAGGGTTGAGCAATGAGGTATCTCTCAGGGTATGCGTGGATATGTATGATTAGGAATGTTCCTAATGACACTGGAATGCCCGTTTCAAACTGGTTTAATGACTGCTTCTTTTATCATTACATCAAACTCGAAGTTGCTGACCAAGGGTTACCAATATATCTCTGTTTAGGGTTACTGTAGGTGGAATGCTTATTACTCGATAATACTTAATTTGTTACGTATCAACTGACAGATCTTCCCTCCGTTTCTGATCTGCCTTCGCCCAAGGCAGAAGAAGAGGGCTGCCTTAATCGGCTTCACGCCGCGGACTGTGTGTACTCACACTATACACAGCTGTGCGTAGGTGTGTAACTTTCACTTCTGAAGCCTTCTTTTCACACAAATATTCCCTTTGTGACTATTTTATCCATTGTGATTATTAGTCTCGGTCATGCCATTATTAAGGGTCCGAAGAATACCTATTTAAACGGATTCAAGTGTCATTCAGTTAAAGCCCTGCTAAGAACATTGTTTCTTACGTTTCTTTTGTTGAAACACTATTCACCCCAATTGCTATTCGACTCAACTGCACGCGTTTCAAACAAATATACATTCCTTTGAAGTCTATCACGATTCTGTATGCATTACGTCCCTTAATTTCGGTATCAAATGCCACCATAGATATTATATCATCCCATAATAAAGTAATATATACGTCTTGTCCGAATTCAACGTAAAATGTTAGACCATTTGTCAGCAACTTCTGATATTTTTTACAATTTCCTTTCACAACATTAATTTTGCGTGAGATATAGGTAGACATTTCATAAAAATTATATCCATGGTTGCATAATAATAACAACTTATTTAACATTTAGCAACATTCTGATCTGGTATTTCAACTTTTAAATACCACTAAATGGAAAGCACTTTAATCTATATCACCTTCGTCTCTCTTTCTTTCTCCATCTGATTTACTTAAAATTAGTTCATAAAATGCTACAATTAAAACAATTCATAAATGTATACACTTCCATGTTTAAACCATTGTATATTAATAATACCTTTTTATACATTTCTGAATTCTTCTTCCGGATTCTATATAAACATTCTTTTCTAAAGTCTTTCAATGTTCTGATTTTCATTAGTTTTTCTTTCACTTATTTAGTTTTAAGTTTCACTGCACTTTCACTACAATGTTTATACTCAACCTATACATTTTACATTATACTGTTCATACTGAATCTATAAATTTTACAAGTTTGTGTTTATTCTCATTTCACAATTTGTTACGGTAATTTTAGATATTTTATCTTGAGTTCCCACCATTTAAAAGGCAATTCATCATCCCACAACGTACTTACAAAATTCAAAGCAATCTGGTAGACTTTTCCATGTATAAAGAACTTATTTATTCTACATCCCCATGATTTTTGCACATCTAGCTTAGATATTGGACATAGATATCTCTTCCTCTCTTTCTTACACAAATTCTGATGGATCTGTTCCCCTTGCCCGAAATATTTTAATATTTCTCTTTCGATTCTCCCTCGATTTTGAATGCTTTTCAATTCTTCTTTTGTCGCCATTTTGTCTATTGCTACCTCATTCATTTCATTTGTGGTTTCCTCTAAATTCCTTCCCTGTATTCTATTTTCCCATTTTGATGCTTCTAATCTACTCATAGTTTCTGTTAACTTTTTCTAGTCATTTCTCTTTCTTTGTCTAATGTCTGTGCTATTTCTTCCCTCAGTTTTCTGTTTTCACTATCTGCCCTTTCAGTAACTAGATTGAAAGTTCAGTTTCCTTTGTCACCGTTATCTCTATTCCTACCTCATTCAGTTGATTTGTGGTTTCCTCCAAATTCCTCGTCTGTTTTATATTTTCCCATTCAGATACTTCTAATCTACTCCTAGTTTCTTCTAACCCTTTTCTAGGCATTTCTCTTTCTTTGTCTAATTTCTGTTCTATATCCTCCCTCAGTTTTCTGTTTTCATTATCTGACCTTTCATTAACTAGATTCAGGAATAAGACATTGTCCATTGTTACCGCCGCCCGCCTCGGTAGCGTGGTGTAAGAGTGTCTGCCTAACGTTCAAGAGGTCCCGAGTTCGAATCTCGGTCAGGGTGAGTTACCTGGATAAGTTTTTTCCGGGGTTTTCGCTTATCCTGAGAGACGAATGTCGGGTAACTCTAAGCTATATGGACCCTGGGCTCATTTGAGCATCATTTTGATCATTCCATTTATCGTCCGATATGACAACTTTGGAGGACGTAAAATTATTAAAAAAACAAAATGTTACTGCCATTGTTTTCAGGAGTGGGAGGGGACTTGAAGTTTAGTATTCTTTAACCTTGTAGATCATATGGATAGATGAATGAATGAAATAGATGAAATGACACGCAAGCGAACCTAAGAATTTCAGAGCTAGGTGTTATATAACTTTTCTCTTCTCGGCATAAGGAAGAACTCCAGAAAGTAAGACTTATTGTGGTAACTCCTCGTAACCGAGATACGAATTCGGGATCCCTGTAATGTAAAGCAGCAAAACTTGGAAGGATTTCTTTCGATGGAAATGTTATTTATACTAAGCTGAGGGCTTATTTCGACTATTTTATCGGTAGATTATATCTATGACCTGCAAATGAATTCGGCAGAACCAAAAGAAATTTTCAACCAGTGGAAAGGATAACATTAGAATTCTTATAAATAAAGTCAAGGAAACTAAATGAAATTTCATGCAGATTTCACATATTATAGATTGTTGTAATGTTGTTAAAGTCATTGGTTTTCCAGTATTGTCATTATGAAAGTCAAAGAAGTAGACCAAACAACAGGTGTAGTGCTCCATTATGTATGTCCCAATGACGTATGCTCTATACATATGTATATAGTAATTACAGCTGGACAATTTATAAATTAACATCCAGCATTGTCTGATATGTAGTATATGACAAAACATATTATTACTGTTAGGATCACTGTACTCGGCTTTTGTCATTGTTCGAACACTCCTACTCAGAAATGAAGGTCCGTTTTTAAAATTTGTATCATATACACTATATGGATCTAATCTTCTAAACTTAAAAATATTATTTCTTACATTATTATTGTCTCAAGTCAGTACCTGTACTGTACTTAGCTTTCGTCATCGTGCATGAACGGTGCATAAAGCCTTTATATACTGCATTGTGTTCTCTTATCTATTAGGAGGTGGTCATGCATAGTATCTAATGATTGTATTCATGCAGAACACAGCAACTGTTTCGGACTGAATTAGCCCTATTCAGTTAGGATGATCCTTAGGACCCTATGACAATTAAATGTGGCGCAAACAACAGAGATAATAAAGCATTAATATATGTATAGGGATAAGATTACTTTATTACACGTAATTTCGTATCTGTTCATGCGTACTCGGTAATTTCGAATTTCTACAAGTTTAAAGAACATTTTATAACTTAAAAGAGGTTATCACAGAACTGTTTGGCTTCATGCTCCTACGTATTCAAGAAAATAATTTTTCAAAACATGTAACATATAGGCGTTATGCAAATCCGAAATTCTGGAGCTTAAAATGTTGCATGTTACTCCTAAAACTTGGTTCATCGCAACTGAAAGTTAAATTTTGTGTAATATTGAAAAGTTTAATGTAAAAAATAACAAAGGAATTTAATTTTATAAAATTCAAAAATATTTGGTAATTATAAGCTAAGTACAAAACTACGTTTCAATTGTTTATTTAATCATAGGGCAAAACTTCTTTGCCAATGACTTCTTGTTAGGAAATAAATACAAATAAAACTTATAATATAAAATGCATTAAGCTATAAAACAGAGTATAATAGCAACATAAAAATAAGTTTATATCGTAAAATGGGATATTTATAATACAGTGACAGCTAGTTTTAAATTAGTCTATATTTAATGAATAGG
>CM060950.1:314840150-314850150 GCA_030765055.1 Mantis religiosa
TATGGGTCATTCGGCATCACTTGAGATTCTTATACAAACAGGAAGCCGGACGCATTTAAATGACAACCGGTTAAAAAAAGCGGCAAAAAATGTGGAGTTGATGAGCATTGGAAGCTGTGCAATCCCATTTGGTAGGGACTGGGCATAAATATCAAAATTTAGAAAGGGAACTTATTAACAATAAAATTGATACTACGATTATTATACCGAGACTATGAACAAATTTAAAGGCAGCATAGATTTAGCAAAATTTTTATTTATTTACAATTGTATATCAACAGATATGGACATAATGATCTGTAATATTCTGATAAACATAATTATGTATTATCAGTGTGTAAGTGAATAGATAATAATAAGACTAATAACATACAAAGACTATGTTTTCCAGAGAACCAAAGGAAAGAAGTAACTGACATTTATGAAGAACTCTAATAACCTGTTAATAGAGACGAACTAATAATAATAATAATAATAATAATAATAATAATAATAATAATAATAATAATAATAATAATAATAATAATAATAATAATAATAATAATAATAATAATAATAATAATAATAATAATAATAATAATAATAATAATAATAATAATAATAATAATAATAATAATAATAATAATAATAATAATAATAATAATAATAATAATAATAATAATAATAATAATAATAATAATAATAATAATAATAATAATAATAATAATAATAATAATAATAATAATAATAATAATAATAATAATAATAATAATAATAATAATAATAATAATAATAATAATAATAATAATAATAATAATAATAATAATAATAATAATAATAATAATAATAATAATAATAATAATAATAATAATAATAATAATAATAATAATAATAATAATAATAATAATAATAATAATAATAATAATAATAATAATAATAATAATAATAATAATAATAATAATAATAATAATAATAATAATAATAATAATAATAATAATAATAATAATAATAATAATAATAATAATAATAATAATAATAATAATAATAATAATAATAATAATAATAATAATAATAATAATAATAATAATAATAATAATAATAATAATAATAATAATAATAATAATAATAATATTAATAATAATAATAATAATAATAATAATAATAATAATAATAATAATAATAATAAAAGGCGACTTAAATGCTAAAATTGGTAATCCAACTCACAAAGCAGTGGAATGTAATGCAAAGGAGAATAAGGGATAGTATCAAAAGTCTGATTGACTTCGTTTTCCATTATAAATTTCATAGTAAACATCTATTTTGTTCCAATATTCATATGTTTACTTGGACTTCCAGCAATAGTAAAGGATAACATCTCAGTTAACAAGATAATAAAATATCAAGGTTTTCTTTTTTTTTTTAATCTACGTCCTCCAACGATAAGCCATATCGGACGATGAATGCAATGGGTGAAGTGAGATGATGATCAAATGAGCCCGGGGTCCATGGAGCTTAAAGTTACCCGACATTCGTGTATAAGGATATGGGAAACCCCCGGAAAAAAACCTTATCCCTGTAACTCGCCCTCGCCGAGATCAAAAGATCAGGTGGCCGATATTAGAGAATATCGAGAAACTAATCAAGTATCGTTTTCTGCTACCTTCAGAACTTTATGTATGTGAAGAAAGATAACAGTGAGTAAAACTATAGGAAAAACATGTAAAATAAATCTGCTTCAAGAGGAATTAGTAAGAAATCTCTATCGTAGCAAAGGATCTATACGGAGACAGCATTTGAATCATAAAGCAACCTATCGAAAAACAAAAATAAAAATAAGAAGGCTGCAGGATATGATGGTTTAAAGATGCAGTTTGTAAAATGTAGCTCACAGTAAAATAAATAGTTCCTTAAATTGTTGAATAACAGCTGATAGAAGAAGGAAATGCCAAAGCAAAGCCAAGTAGCATTTATTATGCCAATCTGTGTTTAAAAAAAAATAAGGAAACAGAACTGAGAAAACTATTGAGGTATCAGACTTCCTTTTAGGGTATATAACAATTTACACAGAAAATAGCACTGAAAGAGCTCAGAAAATAATGGAAAATAAGGCACAAACCTGCTTTCAAAAGGAAAATGTTCATACAATATTTTTAATTTCAATCAGACAATACAAAAGCATAGTTCCACAATCAAAGACATACATTACTTATGGTTTTTATTAAAGCCTTTTGTTAACGTAGAGATAAACAAACTCTGGGAATTTCTAAATAAAAGAGGAATTCCATGACATACATTTCAAATAATTATACGTCCATACAAAGAAACAAATGGATGGATACAATGAATGCTAAATCCATAATTGCTAATAAAAATGCTTGAGAGGGGAACCCGTCATTTTAACATTTACATACATGTAGATAAAACTCTAGTGACGTTACAAAGAGCAGTATTTGATTTTGAAAATGCTATTATATCATATCACCTATAAATATCTCTGGAAGAGTAAATGATATGTTCATTTGGGGACCTACGACAAAGGGAAATTAAATTTATTATAGAAATAAAATATTAAGACAAGTTTATATTTTACTTTCTTTGGCTGTAATGTATCCTATAACCTTGATAACGATGTCTACAAAAGAAACCAATAGGTCTAATCATGTTAAAGAAACAGTTAACTGAATTTTAAAAAAATGAGATTAATGGAGGAATTGAAATAAAATTTTGAAAAACTATTTGCTTTCAACTATGGTATATTAAATTTTCCAACACTAAATTGTTTTCTCAAATGGGATATTGTTCTTCGGATTTTTGTTTCTTTCTTTCAATTTCTTTCTTTCTTTGATAGGCCGCGCCAAGGCTAAGTGGTTAAACCACTTGACTTTCAGCAAGTGTGTTAGATCTCAGGCGACCGCAAAGTGTGATTTGTGATGGACAACATGGCACTGGGGCAGGCCTTCTCCGGATCCTCCGAATTCCCCCGCCAGCACTTCACCGATTTTTATTCGGATGTCCCTTTCTTTCTTTCCATTTTTTCTTTGATAGGCCGCGCCATGGCTAAGTAGTTAAAACTGCTTGGCCCTCAGCAAGTGTGTTCGATCTCAGGCGACCGCAAAGTGAGTTTTGTGGTGGACAACATGGCTCTAGGGCAGGTTTCCTCCAGATCCTCCAATTTCCCCCACCAGCATTCCACCGATTGCTCCATCATCTTCCCTATCTCTGGTACTTTCAGTTCCGGCGTTAGGCTGATCACTCCTCCCGGAATCTCTCTGACCAGGAAAACTCTGATCCTCAACCCGTTGCATGCGGGCCTCCAGGTTAATGTTTTTTTTTTTTCCACCTCATGTTCATTAAAGGGAATGGAATTTCAAAGCCATATCATGGTGATCAGCTCTTAAAAGTTTGACTATCTATAAATCCTATTACATTCCTTTAATCCCATTTTACCTGAAAGGAAATATATGAATAACTACAATTAATGTTTACCTCGATTAACATGAGGTAGATGACACTATAAGCCTTTCTAAGAATAGTTTATATAAGGTTAATTAAAGAAGTTTACATGAGTGCAACATATCAGCTATATTATTATTTGGTCTCACCTCACCGCCATCTTCACTATCACCCTATCATCGGAGGTAATGGACACCGCCCTCTGGGTGCCTCCACCTGAGAAATGGGTCCGGTCATCAGTTGGTGGGGTGAGGCTACCCCGAAGGCCAAGTTTGCCATGTGGGGAGTGTTAGTAACTAACTATTATTATTTGGTTTATTTTTCGCCTTCTTGGCGATTCTCTGACTTAAATATATTTTAGCTTAGCTGTCATTTCCTTATGCTCCACCCCGTCCCCACCTTTAAAGCTTTTTAACTCTCTTTGCGCTTCTGTATCTTCTGTTGAAAATAACATTATATTTCCAATAACTTTTTGTAATTAATTTATTTCGACAGTATTAGACCATATTTATTTTACACAGCAACAACATAGTTACTTACATTGTAACATCATAGTGAACAAAGGACTAACGAAAATCGTCAAATGAGTCAATTTATAACATTTCCTCCCAACCTGAAATTGTTTATACTATTTCAACACACTAATGAATCTGCAGGAGTCATGTTATCTAATTAATTAATATCAAGGTTCACTTCTCAGGGATACAGTCGCTGGACTGGACCTATTACAATCCCATATGCTGTCTTCAGTGTGGCAACTTTAACAACCTGATCTCTCCCTGGAATTAAAGTCAGTGTTCGAGCAAGGGTCCATTGAATTCTTTTCTTTCCATTCGACCTTTTAGGACAACATCTCCTTCTTTCAGGGTGATCTTCTTCTCTCCTCTAGGTCGCTGGATCAACAGGGCAAGATATTTTTTACAAAATCATTGTCGCAGTTCTTTCAGTAGATGCTGTCAAAATCGTAGTCTTCGAACTTATTATTTTCCAACCTATCGATGTCTGGAAGTCGGACTTCACTTATACCCTGAAGAAGCATCGCTGGCGTAAAAGGAGTCAAGTGTTCTGGATTTTCAGCTACATATGTTAAGGGTCTATTGTTTATAACTGATTCAACATCACATAATGTCGTATGTAATTCCTCGTAAAATTGAGGACAGATTTTCCTAGCATTCTCTTCAGTAGGTCTTTTATGGCTCGCACTAGACGCTCCCACCATCCTCCCCACCAACTTGTTGTGGGTGGGTTAAATTTCCACTCGATTCCTTGAACTCCACATTCGAGTTGTATCTTATGAATATCTTGAGCTCTCAGAGCGTTACGGGCTCCAATGAAATTAGTGCCATTATCTGAATAAGTAATCGAAGGACGACCTCGTCTTGCCATGGAACCTCGCATAGTGTGCAAAAATTCTTCTGTACTGAGATTTGATGTCAATTCTAAATGAACAGCTCTGTACACAGCACATGTGTACAGAAAAAACCACAATTTTTCTTTCGTTTTTAGTAATAGTGGCCCTTGAAGATCAACTCCTGTAAATTCAAAGGGAGATGCATCTTTTATGCGGTTAACTGGTCATGGTGCAGTGTCCGCCTCCATTCGTTTAGCTTTTTCCGTCTACACTGAACACATTTAGACAGTACAGCTTTTATGGTTCTTCTACTCCGAATTATCCAAAACTTCACTCGAAGCCATGTCATCAAAAATTGTATACCTGCATGACAATGTAAAATATGCTGGTCTTCGATAAGTGCTTCAACTCTCTTATGTTTCCTAGGGAGCAACAGTGGATAACGAAAACTTAAAAAATCATCAACCATAATGAATTTTGTCTTGACACGTGTAAGACCTGTTTCATCTCCAATTCCATTTTAGCTTCTGACAAAATACGTGTTCTATTGTTGTGAAACTTTTGATAGCCCTCCAAATACTGAACTGATGTAACACAATTTTCTACATACAAAGATTTTTTCATCTTAATGACGAATGCCTCATGTTCTTCACTTGCATTTGAAAGATGATAGTCGATAACAGCTCCTAGGATGAAAGGGTCGGATGAAACTCCAAATACTATCCTCTTGTTTATTAATAATAACTAAACACTAGTAACACAACTTCACTTATCTTATTTACATCCGGGGACCGGTTTCAAAGCAAACATCTGCTTTATCCTCAGCCACTCAGCTTGACACTCACCCACTTACTGACTGACCTTGACCACTACCGGAGTGGAAGAATAGCTCCTTATCTAACTGCCATCTACCGGGGACAACACAAACTTATTAATAATGTCTATTGGAGGGATATCAAAATTCATTACGCGATCCTTATTTTTCAAAATAAATATCTTCTCCCAAACCATTAAATCTATCGGTTCCTTCAATTGCTTCAATAATTTAACTTCTGGATTTACTTCATGATTATATGACCAAAAATGATCAGCCACTGCCGATTTCTCGGTCTGTCTATATTTAATATTTCTAAAATGTTCTTTCGCTCTGGTTTCTAAATTACGCTTGGTTCTGCCAATATAGATCTTGTCGCATTCTAAACAGTTAACTTGATAAATACCAGATTTTTTGTTGTCTGAAATTTTGTCTTTTTTATAAAACTGTAGCAAATTCTTTATACTGTAATTATTATGAGGTGCTAGTATTATACCCACTTCTTTGAAAATTTTTTGGAACTTTTTATTTGCCCATGGATGATAAGTAGATTTTTTGAAAATATAATCCTTTTTTACTTTTTTAAGAGTGGAAACATCATTAACAATTTTTTGATATTTAAATTTTTCCATTCTTTTGATTATAAAATCTTTATTAAAGCCGTTAATTAAAGCAGTGTTTATAATATGTTTATATTCCGCATTAAATTCTTTTTCATTTAGAGGTATGTTTATCAATCTGTAAATCAAACTATTAAAAACAGCAAATTTGTGGGATATAGGGTTAAAACTTTTATTTTTGATATAATTATCCGTGTAAGTTGACTTTCTGTAGATGCCAAAACTTAATTTATTATTATTTTTCATTATTTTTAGATCTAGAAAGGGGATGTAGCCATTGTTTTCAATTTCTATTGTGAACTTGATAGCTTTATCCTGTGAATTTAGAATATTTAAAGCCTCATCTATATATCTCTCAGGAACTATGGCAAAAATGTCATCTACGTATCTATACCATATTTTAAAAATTGAAGGAAAAGCTTTAGTGACTATTTCAAAAAAACTCATAAATAGATCAGCAAGAAAGGGTGAAAGGGGACTACCCATAGCTACTCCTGAAATTTGTTGAAAAACATTTCCATTGAAAGTAAAGAAATTTTGATCCAAATACAGATTAGTAAGTTTCATAAAATCCTCTATTGACTCCTTATCCAAATCATTAGAACTCAACCATTTTCTTAAAAACGTTAGAAGTTTTTCTTTGGGAATACTGGGAAATAGGGCAGTTACATCAAAGGAAACCAGCCTATCATTTTTTGACAATACTATATTGCTGATCTTGTTTACTAACTCAATTGAGTTTTTTATACTTAAGCTGTTAAATCTATCAAAAGTATTAAACCTTTTGTTTAGCCATTTTGACAAATTATACGTGGGTGAACTTATAAAATTTACAATCGGTCTCATTTTATTGCCAGGTTTATGTAACTTAGGTAAGGCATACATCCTCGGTAACATTGGGTTACTGACTTTAACCATATGCTGTTCTTTTTTAGGTATGACTTTAACCTCATTAAGTGTTTTATTCACATTTATAATGCACGATTTTAAAGGGTCTTTCTTAATGCTTATGTAATCTTCTCCTTGCAGTACTCGTTGTACTTGTTGTACTCGTGTTTGTCTAATATTACAACTTTGTTCCCTTTATCAGCTTTAGTAAATATAACATCTTTTTCTTTTAATGATTTAATGATATGTTTATTGTAATTTTCTTTAGGGTGGTTTTTATTTAAATTTTTCAAGATTTTGCTACATTTCATTTTAACCAATGCTTTATCATTTTCTTTTAAATCCTGACTTGCGATTATTATGTCAACGACGTAATCTTCAATATTTTTTGAAAAACCTACACACGTTTTTAAGCCTTTGTTTAATAACCTAGTTTACTTCACTGTCAGCAGCTTCAGTTTTTTACATAAACTATCCTCTTGTGTCTGTAGTGCTTAAATCTCGTCTTCGTGTGATCCTCCCACCGTAGAAACCGTAAAAATATGTATATTTTTCTTGCACTTCAACCATCTGAAAAGTCTTTCTGATATCTGAAATAATCTCAATCTTCTTTTCACGAAACCTCATTAAAAGTTCTGGAATTTCTTGTATGTAGTTAGGACCCTTCTCTAAACAATCATTGAGAGAGACTCTTTCAACTGTCTTACAAGAAGCATCAAACACAGGACGTATGGGAGTGGTTGCACTAAATTCTTTGAACACTGAGCGATGGGGAGGGTAATAAAACCTTTTTTCCAACGCTTCTATAGGTACTCCTTGTATAAAACACTTTCGTTCCCAATCTTCAAATATCTCGCCATACTTAGAGAAAAGGTTTACTTTCTCCAACCCTTTTGAGGCTGACCAAAGTCTATTCTCGGCAACTTGCTTGTTACTCGACAGCTCAGTATGTCCATCGGCTCATGGCAATCCTACCACGTCACGACCATCTCCATTTCTCTTTAAGCTACTTAGAAGATAATCCCTTGCTTATTCAGCTCGAGCTGCTGCTGACTGTACCTCCACAAAATCCGAAATACCAATAGTTTCAAATTCTCATAACTATGTAATAGATCCATCATTGTAGGATATTGTAAGGGTAAGTTTGACCATATTAGTTTCAGATAGTTCATCAGGTCTCTCGCCTCCTAGCGTCCACCCTAATTTGGTTTCTACAGCAGTAAGTCCATTTTATAATGGAAAAAATTTCCCTGTTAGAATATCTGCGTAGAAATCCATCCCTATGGGTAACTAAATCTCAGAACAGTTTTCTCCAAAGTCACTGATCCAGATCCTGTTTTCCTTCAGTTCTTCCATCAGTCTTGTAGAAATCTTTGATATACGTGGGATAAACTGACAAATCCTTTCTGTATCTCTCACTTGGATTTCACGAAGGTATTGGCCTCCCACTTTCTGCATTTTAAAATTAAACTCAGATGTCCTACTTTCGGCGTCTGGCTGCCTCCAAAAAGAACATGAGTAATTGACTCTTCAGCAACAGCTTTAACTCCGGATCTTCTGCTGTCCTTTTGAGCAAGTAGGAACGCTGAGAACCACAATCCAGAAATCGTCTTGGTTTTGTGTGCTCCATATACAGTAACCATCAGAATCTGAAGTACTATCTTGTTACTGCATATACATTTGGCCATGTCTGAGGTAATTCAAATTTCTTTGTCGTTAACTTCTCTGAAACACCGTTTTCATATGTGCCGTTTTCATCAAAAATCTTGGGACAAATCACTGTAGTATGTTTCCTGTGGCAGATAAAACATTTCAACTTTTCTTTGCAATTAATAGGCATATGATTCGGCCTAAGACAGTTATAACAACATTTATTTTCCTTGACCTTGATTTTTCTATCTTCTAACGTCATGAAATTAGTGGAAAAGCATTCCTTACTCGGGTGGTTTTTCTTGTAAAAGATACATTCTTCCAAGTTTCCATCATGAAGAGCAGCTACAGAAGGGATCCTGTTGCATTTCTTCGTCTGCTTTTCTCTCTCCTTCGAACGACTGACACAACTTTCCTGTCCTTCCTTTACTAAAGAATTCTCAAATCCATATTGGGCTAACAGGATTTGTTTGTTCACTTTGGACTTCCATTTTAACAAACTCCATTAAACAATCAAGTCGTGTTTGTGAACTGTTTTCTTGTTTTTCTGTTATTCTATAACTTTAATTTCTCTGCCATGCTCGCAAAGCTTCTTCAAGGAGACTCCATTCAACAAGAGGGAACAACCACATATTTGGATCTGCAGAATAAAGCTCTAGCATCTTTAGCGATCGAAGCGCAGATTCCAACTGGATCATCAGCGTCGACAAAGGCAGCTTTTCCTTACTTGTTGCATTTGAAATAACTATCTTGAATAGTTCTCTCACATATACTTGTAAGAGTAAATCCTTTCTCCCAAAACGTTCGGTTAGTGCTTGAATTGCATTTTTGCAGTTCTCCGCTTTTTGTGGATAACTTACAACAATTTCTCTTGCCTCGGTCCCAGGTTTCATAGCTTGTAGCAAATATTGAAACTTCTCACTTCCATGCAAAGTCTCATCTTCATGAATTTTCTTGAATTGAGACCAGAAATCAAGCCGCTCTTTTAAATCCCCATTAAATGTTTTAATTTCGATTCTGGGCAACTTAAGCGACCTATTTTTGTCTTCTGTTTGTATGTTAAACCCTCTGTAACATTCATGCACAGAAGAAATATGTTCAGCATCCTGGGATATTGTGTTGGCCGCTAAGGTCTCAACTTTTGTACAATATTCTTCAAACTTTTCAAATTATTCTTCACTCGTATCGTCCTCTAATAGCATGTCTATAATCTTTTCATCCCATCTGCTCATTTCTTTCATCAAT